>QFDD01011751.1:0-10027 GCA_006871305.1 Vachellia collinsii
AAATGGCGACCCGGTTTCATAAATCGAAGGAAGCAAATCCAGTTCTCGCAAAAAGCTCAAAAAAATGGTCATAGATATTAGTAATTTAACAGAATTTAGAGAAGTTCATTATATCATCGTGTTCAATAAGCTTAAATAAGATGGCACAAGAGTGACACCAGTTAAGCAAATTGCGGCGCACAAGAAATGATCATTATACACGCCCACCAGTTTAGAGCAATAACACTCAAGTTGTATTGCTTGCCAGTCATGATCAACTCATTTCTCAAGTTTAGAACATCAACTCTAGTTTAGATAGCTATTAGAATATGCATTAAGTCCCACATTGTACTGCCAAAAAAAAAAAGTCTCACATTCACTAATTAGAATATGAAATAAAGATATATAAGTTTGAGATGAGTCCTATTAGATTGACTTTAGCTACTTTAACATAAAGACAAATTTAATACAGGGAAAATCTCTGAATAAAATATCTTTTTTTTTTTAGTGAAACACCACTCGGTGGTCCGACCACCAACAGGCAGCCAGACTAATCCGGATCCGAGGGGTAGGAGTGCTACCCACATAGGCAGGGTTGTCTCCTCTCCTAACAAGAGCACTTCCCTGGAATCGAACACGCGTTCTCATCTTTACAGGGGGTGAGCCCACTTACCAGCTCGATCAATTGCTTATTGGTTCTAAATAAATATCTTTAAAGCATGAAAAGGACAAATCAATTATTCAAATTTACATAACCCCATATTGAGCCACCAACATCGATTTGAAATTTGCATATTTCAGTAAAAGTCCTCATCACCCCTAATTCCTTTCTTCCAAAAAATGGGACTCTTTCTATCAAAGCATTTTCAGGTCAAGTATAATGAATCACAACTTGAGTATAGGGAATGTCTATTGAAGCATATGAAATTTTCTCATATGTAAATTAAAACCCCTGGAACTTAAAAAAAATAAGATTGCCCTTACTAATACATTTCCAATTTAAGTGTAATGAATTGGAGCTCAGTATATGAAATTTTAAGTGAAATATAGAATATTTATACAAATGCAAATTAAAATCTCTAAAACTTTCAAAAAATAGTACTCGCTTTATCAATGTATTTCCAGGTCAAGTATAGTGAACTGCAAATTGAATATAAAGAATACCTAGTGAAGTGTAAGAAATTTTTCAATATGTAAATTAATACCCCTGGAACTTACAAAAAATGGGACTCCCCTTACCAAATTTTCCAAATATGACGAACTGCAACTTGAGTATAAAGAATTCCCTATGAAATATAGAAAATTTACACATATGTAAATTAAAACCCTTAAACTTCCAAAAAATGGGACTCCCCTCATCAATGCATTTGCAGCTCAAGCACAGTGAATTACAATTTGAGTATAGAGAATGCCCAATGAATTATAGGAAATTCACACATAAGCAAAAGAAAGAAAGGATAAATAGGTAACTTTATAACATTTTAAAATCCCAAATTGATGCTTCCTCTAGTCTGATTTGAAATTTTATATATTCAAGATTCTAATTTGTTTTTTATATATTTTGAGGATATTTTTATGGGATTTTCTCATTAATATATATCCAAGACATTTGATCCTGGGTAAAAATGAAAATTTTAATATTTATAGCCTAAAGACTATTCTTTTTTTTTTTTGCCAGAAAATTAAAATTCATTAAAATTGGAAAAAACCATACAGAACAACCAAATAAGCAGAACCCAAGCCCGAATCAGAAACCTAACCCAAATCAACACCACCATCCAAAACCCTAACCCTAAAACAAGAGGGAACTTCACTACTGTTGATATTGCCGCCGCTACCGCCGCCATCGCCGTCGCCGGAGAAACCAGAAAAAACTTCACGGACAATGCCAGAATTATGGGATGGGGATTCCAAGAACCACCCTGATGGTCCCATCCCTTTTAGATTACTATCTGCTACCAAGAGAGCAAAGACACAAGTTCCACACAAACGTGTGGATAGGAACGACGGCAAGAATAGCACAAACAGAGAAGCATCCGAAAACAAAAACCAACACCACCACCACCAAACCTTACCAGCACCAGATCTGAGATTCCTAACCAGCCAACAGACCCAACCAAGCCAGATCGAAGGAGAAGAATCGGAAAACCATACCAGAGCGAAGGCGAGAAGCCATTTCCTCGACACCGTCAAGTAGTGCTCCTGCTTGGAATCGACCAGAGGAGGCAAAGGGAAACCCAACAATCCGTAGGGCCAACGAACTCCCTTGCTCTGCACTGCCACTAAAAACCACTTCTCCACTGATTGGGTCACCCAACTCTCAACCCAGATCTCACAGCTCAAGGAAGCCAAAACAAACAAGAAGAAGAAGCAAACAAAAGAAACAACAAAACACCCAACAAGGCACACCCAACCGGACGCCCTCCCCAACGGCATACGCCGAGGGAGAGACGCCGGAACACCACTCACAGCGAGCAAAACCTCAAACGGAGAGAGAGTTGAAAACCTCCACTCACGGGAGAAAACCTTTTTTCCATTCACTCCTCCCTTTTTTCCATTCACTCCTCATAGCGTAAAGACTATTCACTATATATTGGGAGGAAACTAACACGAATGACCGCGTTGACTGACCCAATAGGTACGACTAAAAGTTCAACCTTACATATAAAACAGCAGTTCAGGGGAAATTATGAATTTTTATCTTATCAACTGCAAGAGTGAAAACTTCAAGGTCGCCATCGGAATTAATATGAAATCTTGTGAATGCCTTGTAATTAGCAATTCGTAGGGACGAGAAAGCTTCATCGAAGTGGATGTGAAGCCAGTTGATGCAAATGTACAAATAGCTGCCAAACACAAGGGAAACAACTGGGGTTGATGATACCTAAAAGTACAGGAAGACAGAAGCATAATATATCACCGCGCTTCCTCGAGAAAGCGACCCCATTCCGTTCTTGCAAATATGGTTTCGCGTGACAGCCATGACCTCAGAAATTTCCCTCCATGATTATATAGTAATCAGGGTCATAGCAATCAGAGAGCTACGGAACACAGAATTTCCTTACTTCTGGAACATTAAATGCAGACATTAAATACTTAATACATGCTGGATAAAGTCCAAATGTCCATTGTTTTATACGAGATCGAAGACCTGCTGGACCTGGAAAGTGCTCACTTTCCATTGATTGATACCACTGATATAAAGCGTGATAACCTGGATGATACAGAAGCTAATTAGCACCATGAAAAAATGACACAATAACGAGTTAACGACCACAATATATAGAGCGTCAAATCTTTTTTCATATCTATAGTTGAAAATTCACGAGCTTAGAGTTCAGGCAATTCATGACCCGATGGAAAAGATTATTTAATTTATGATATAAGCATTTACTATCTAAAGCCTCACGAAATGTGGAGGGAACATAAATAAACCAAATACACAGGTTGCATCATATTTTCAAGTGAGAAAGATTCAATGAGAGCAAATTGTACCCAACTAGAATAAAAACCTTACCGGAAGTCAAGTAATTTATGTCTGATACAGGTTTCGACCCAAAGTTCCATTAGTAACATAAGAATTAGAGCGCAGTTAGGTGAGCAGTAACATGAAGCACTCCAATAAGTGCTCGTTTCTTCCATGGCAATAAGGGCGGAACAAAAGAATATGCTGCGATTGGCAAAATTATAGCTCCCACTAGTGATACGCAAGAGTGCTCCAAGATGTATAAAAATCCATTCTCCACAGTATGAAAGAAACTCCTCAACTGACTAGAAAATGAATCATCTCGCAGGATGTGATGGAGGTCATACTATATATCAAGTCAAAGAAAACAGTCAACACTTAATGACATATAGTATCACCTATCCACCTTGTCAGATCAGCAATATGCTAACTCTTCCTTATTCTACAGGACAGTATACAAAAGAACGAGACAGAAATGGCTTAAAAGCCATAATTTCAATTGACAAAGAATGCAATATATCTCAAAATAGCAAACGTAGAAATGGAAAAACTCACTTGTGGAAACATTGAAAAGACCAGTACAAAATATATAATTCCACCAATAACATCAAATAGCCAGTTCTTCTTACGAGATTTTAGTATATTTCCTAGAGCAATCTACACCAGACCAAATATGTTATATAATCCTGTGATAGCATGGTGATAGACACATTAAGTTGGTGCCTGTTAAGAGCAAGAAAGTTGTAAGCCAGTTGGCAAAAAAGAAAAAGAAATAAATAAAGTTGTAAGCAACTATTAACATCCCACTTAACCTACTTGCATCTTGAAAAGAAGGATATGCGGCTTTGCATTCGTAGGAAACCCCATCAAGTTCTTTGAATTTACCGAAAACATGGGTTGGATGTAGAAAGGCTCCACCGCAGCCATTTATGAGTAGGTGTTGAGCATGGACTGGCCCATCTGATTTCACACAAGAATGACGCATGTAATGATGCAAGTCCCCAGCCATTCTAAGTTTACATCTTCCTCTTGAATAATCAGAAATTACGTGTGAAACATTCTTCCCAGAAACAACATTCCAGTACCGATTAAGAAGCCAACAGGGTTCATGCGTCACGATTATCACAGAATCATCCTCTTGAACCTTAATTAAACATGATCACATTAAAGATTGGAAAATTTTTAAATTCTAAGTAGGGGAAAGGGGGTCTGTGTGTGTAACAAATTAACTAGTGAAAAAGAGAGCAACACAAGAAAATTAAGTTTTAAATGACTATTTTAAATTAAATTAAAAGGATTATAACAACGAAAAAAGCATCAAATGAATTGAAATTAAAGATTGTCAATTCAAATTTAGTGTCAACCTTCATCTCTATTCATGCTTCTAAAAGTCTCCGTGAGCTCGAGTCATTTTTTTAGCATTGCATCACAACTGCATTTTGAAATATTTTCAAAATGTATTGCAACGAAATGGTCAGTGATGCATGTGCTAGAGTACAATGTGCCTATGTATCAAACGGGTTTCTAATACAGATCTTTTTAGAAATATCAATGCTTGTAATGCATTGACCGTTTGCGAGAATAAAATACTTCTTGAAGAAACTATTTTCCATGAAAATCATGATATTCCATCAACTTACCAAAACAGTAAAGAGAACATGGAGGATACCTTCTCCGTTATGAGCTCTGAAAAGAATTTGAATTGGTATGCATCAATATCACCATGGAGTGCGAGATCAAGACCTAAAATCCACCATCTTTTAGGAAGTTTCAAAGCAAAAAAACTCTTCTTCTGGTGCATGAACCACCCACCTAACCAACTTTTATGACATATAAATCTCATAAAGTATGAAGTCCATCAAACCAGTCTGTAAATCCATCAAGATTACCACATTATATTGGCATTAAATATGGAAACATAATTCAGGATCTATGAAGGGAAGCATAGAAAAGGGGAATTTCAGTGTGGAAAATATGATTTATCGCACGAGTTCTGTAAAAAGTAACAATTCGAAGTGGCTCAAGTCAAGTTGTACAAAAACCATGGTTTCCAGGAATTATAAAACAATGAGGTCCATTGTACTGCTTCAGCGCATTCCCGAAAGGTATCACCGGTTTGTTTACAGCTATGAGCTCCGGTTTACACCATGGAGAAGGTTGGAGAGCACACTCAAACGGAATGAAGAGACGCCTTTCATATGTGAATGCTGACACGTTATGATATCTAAAACAGAATGGAAACCTACCATCAGACATACATTATATTCAAGAAAATGCCATCAGAAACTTAAAATGTCAACAACGATCTGTATTCTACTTTGACACCATCACATGCTAGCGATAGTCAAGCAAGTCATAAATTTTTCCTGGCCAGTTATCTAGACCATGCTATTGTGGTGGCAAAGCTTGAAAGAAATCTATGATGACAAAGAAGGCCAAGTTACAGAAACTTCCAAAGAATAGTGGCAGTGGCTCTGCAAGCATAGTATCATGATCCTAGAATCGGACCTTGTCATTAATTTAACAACTCTGACCGCATTGCTTTAAGAAAATTAGTACTTTAACTTGAGTTTATTTTAAAAACTGACAGGATCAAATTGCTCTTAGTTTCCTTATGTTTAAGGATGAGGTGCAAGAATAATTCATTCTGATTAACCCATCAGAAATTATGTCCAAGAAAACCATGCAAAAAGAATATGAAATGGAGCTTTATGAACATCTCACAATTATGTTAAAAAAAAAAAACGCAAGGAATGAAGACTTTGTCTTCATTGCTTGAATTTAGACCTCCAATGATCAAAATTCAAACTCGGGCAGAATATTTCTTAATCAAGATATGGTGTCAACTTGCTATTGCCAGGAACTTTACAGGGTAAGTGGGTGGCAACTAATCATATAGTCATTGTTGACATAGCAAATTAATTGCTCCAACTTACGCAAGATCACCTCCAATAAATAGCAAATTAATCAGCCGTAAAGTCAAAGCAAAAATCATCCTTCTCACTGAAATGATCATAAAGAAGATCACCTTGTCTATTTCATTTATCAACCTTGCTCATTGCTGCCTGTTCATGAAAGATTTGTCATATCCAAGCAAGTATGCAAATGAAAAATAATACTCACGACAAGGCAATAACTTTGATGACTAAGCAAAAGTACGTTCTTCATTTAGAAAAATAGTACTCCCTCTAGTAGTAAATGTAGGATATATTTACCCAATTCGATTACATTAACAGTGTTAGTTAAGTTAATTAATATGACATGTTTTTTTTAAAACACCTAATCATCTTCCTTAATTCCTTCCCCCTCTCTTACTTAATTATTGTTGATGGAGCATAATAGGGGTAATTTGAGAAAAATTGACAAAAATTAGAAATAAGTCATACATTTATGATCAAGATCAACTCTTCAATTAAGTCTTACATTTAGGACTGGAGAAGTATTTGTTAACATTAAGTCCAACACAAGAACTTTGGTGACTAAGCAAAAGCCACAGCAAAGATACCCAAATATTTCTATGACACAAAATACTAAACCTCAAAATATTATAACATAAAGTATACTTCAATATCGATCCCAAGCTATTGATTGAAATGCGATATTCTCACAATATGATGATCCACAAAAATGAAAGTACCTGCATCATACGCATGTCAAAACGACCAACAAAGACAGCTACTGATACCAGGAGGTCAAACACAGTCTTGAATAAATCAGTTGATGTTCTGCATCATTCAACGTCAAGAGCATGCAAGCAGTTAATTCATTTACAATTCAATAGTCCCTGAAGAAGTAATAAGAATAAATTAGAAAGAACAAAGTCTTGAATGCATACCCAGAATACCAAGGAACCATATCCAAAAAGTCAGGCTTCATTTCTTTCTTTTTCAATTTCTCATATTCTTTAACTGGCAAATGATGAGAAAGATCCCACCTGTTAATTTATCAGACATAAAACGTAAGTGTGAGATGAAATAGTGTAAAATATTCTTATATCATGGGAAATGAAATTATAGTACTGCCAACTAAAATGATTCACGTAGCTCTTATTAAAGAAATAATGAATTTACTCTTTATCAAAAAGAAATAAGGACTTTACTTATTGGAAAGCTAACAATATAACATCAACTACACAAATAGATAATCTGCTATTTCATTATCCTCTATATATCTGGATGGCATTTTTGTAGATAAAAGGGGGGAAATCACCACACTTGTTTTTTATTTTTTTGGCCAACACAGATTACATTAAATAGAAATCAACTGAAATTAGTCTTAAAAGTATCAATCCAAGCAACTAACCCAAAGACAACAACCTAGGGTCAATAAATAAAACACAAAAGTAGAAGCAGGCAATAAACAATTCCACAAAGAAGCAAGAAAATCTCTAGCTACAACCATCAAGTATTCCATTGACTATGACTGAGCTCGAGGTACCCAATTGATAAAGTAAAAGTCGTCCAATGAAGCTTTGACAAACAATCAGGCTGCCAAATAAGCTTCCCTGAGAATCCATCTATGGTAATGGTTCCTGATCAAATTCCTTGAGAGAAGAAACTCAAGGATGACAACTCATAATAATAGTTAGAAAAACATAAACATTCTGATAATAGATGGAAGAATCACCACTTGAGCCCAACAAAGAACAATGCTTCCACACATACTGAACAGGCATAAGTCTAGCTAGAATAAAAACAATGTAATTATTCACACTGAACAGGCACATGTCAAACCTTCAATGAACAAAATGTATGAAAGCACTGAAACAACATACATGTAAGCAAAACATCAGTTGACAACTATTTGAAGGGGGGAGAGGGAGGCAGAAATTTAAATAATAATAATAGTAATAGTAATAGTAATAATCTTTCTCAAGAAAGAAAAAAAATACAAGTAACATGCAATTGAAACCATAAAAAACTATAGTCATTCTTCATGTTGAGGGCAATCGACCAAATTTAGCATTATGAAATCAGCTATTAACAGCTACTTACCCCGTTGACCTTTCAACTACATAATTCGCAATGTAAAGTCCAATAAACAGGGCCCAAAGTGAGTAAATGGGAGATATGTCATCCGATGAGCCACGGCTTGAGTCTTTGCAAGCTAGCTAATACAACAAAAGAATATGATCGCATGATGTAGGACGAACCAGTATTGACTTGCTTGTTCTGTATGTTTCGCTGTATTATTAAGTACCTCGCCATATATAACCCACTTGGGAAAAAGAGGATAATCATTTCCCGATCCAACTGGTGCAAACCAGGAGAAGCAGACCCGATCCTTCAACTCATTCATCCTAAGAAAATTTGCGAGAAATGTATTTCTCC
Organism: Vachellia collinsii; assembly: GCA_006871305.1. Lineage (NCBI taxonomy): Eukaryota > Viridiplantae > Streptophyta > Magnoliopsida > Fabales > Fabaceae > Vachellia > Vachellia collinsii. The sequence continues at coordinate 8,776 of QFDD01011751.1, forward strand.
CTTCCTGACTTCCAAAAGAAAACCAAATAGAATTTCTTCGATCAAGTTGTCTTTCCCTCAAGATGGCACGATTGCCACAGTGACTATAAAATACACAGCATGCCACACTAATCACCTGTTACTAAACAAGGCATCAGAACAATTTTGGGGTTTACGAAGATTTGGGTCGGGGGGGATCCTTCAGACTTACCGTGCAGTTCCGTAAAATGGTCAAGATTTCTGGTCTTTTTCCAGCCACGCGTGAAACAAGACCAACGTACCATAGGCCAAGGAATTACACGTGGAAGACTACAAGGAACAAAATAGAAGAAACATATATTGTAAGAAACAACGAGAGATTCATCCTCATATCAACCCCCATTGACTGAAAGGTAGGAAGATGATACCCGGCTGCCACTAAGATCCATCCTATGTACCTGCAACGCATATCCCAAATGATTATTAATCCTGTTGGTTCCTTCTGGTGAATATAATAACATGTAACCATTATATTATAGTGATATCTATCAGTGACGGTACAAAGCAAAATAAAAGTAGCACAAAGAAAGGGGACAAAACTCACCATCGACTGAAATTTGAGTAGCTCGGCTGGATAGTCTTCCCTATAAATGGTGATGAGAAGAAATAAAATAGACTAAATAGGCAAGCGCATATAGACCACCATTTAGCATTGTTATCTAATTTATCTACAGGAGTATGGATATTATCAGATGAAATGAGGAAATGGCAAGCCACGGCAACGGCAATGACAGCGTGGCGGGAATGCTCATGCGGGTAAGGATAAGTATGGGTCAGAGTAGTCCTAACACTCTCCATTTTAAGTGTGTCAAGAAAGCCAGCGGACTGCTGCTCGGAGCCCGTTCCGATTTTAAGATAAGATTTATCTGATCGTGTTAAAATATATTGAAACAAAGTTCGCTTCAAGAACCAGCACTAGAATCCTGTACATGAGGACGATGAAGATGATGTAAAAGGGCAAAGGGAAAAACCGCCGACGAGAAAATTCTCGAATCAAACAGCATTGACGCAAACAAAAATGAGAGACGATATCAGGAAATAAATGGAAAAGCGTGAATGTGGGAGCATAAGAAAAAACTTGCCGATGCTCTGATTGTCTGAGAGGAACATAATAATGGCGTATTCTTTTCTGGATCACGATCAGGACCATTACTTCCACCAAGGAAGGAGGACCGAAACGAGTTATTTGTTAAAACAAAACCATTAGCATTAACGTTTAGCTTATTCGATATAT
>QFDD01011858.1:0-10809 GCA_006871305.1 Vachellia collinsii
AATGTGCTAGCACCAACAGTCAGCATCCATGGAGACACATTAGACACAGATCCAGGTGTTGGTCCTGAATTTCCTGCAGAGCTAACTACCACTATTCCCTTAGACATAGCATGGAAGGACCCTATGGCTATAGAATCATAGAACATATCTACAGGAGCACCACCAATGGAAGCAGAAATCACATCAACACCATCGCTTATTGCAGCATCAAACCCTGCTAATATATCTGCATCATAGCAGCCTCCATATGGACCTGGCCAGCAAACCTTGTAGGATGCAACTCTTGCCTTCGGAGATCCGCCTTTAGCTGTACCGGTTCCACTACCGAAGACACTAGCTCCTCGAACAAAGTTTCCGCCAGCAGTTGATAGAGTGTGAGATCCATGGCCTTCGATGTCACGTGTAGTGTACATTGATGCAGTCTGTTTGCCGGCAGATGCCTCAAAGCCTTTGATGAAGAATCTTGCTCCTATCAGCTTCCTACACATGGACGAACGGTTAAGTGATAAGAGAACTAGTCATAGCTCATGGTTTTGCTTGATTAAAAGTGAAAGCGAAAATCATTGAACTTGGGTGCTTCTGAGTAATGGTTGGAAAATAAAATGTCATCAAGAGGATTGACCTGTTACAGAGAGATTTGTTTGAATGAAGATCTCCAAAATGGCATTGTCCATGCCATTTTGACGGTACTGGGCTCATTCCTTGATCACTGAAGCTCTTGGATTCTGGCCAAACCCCTATTCAAGAAGAAGATGGTGCATAATAAAATAGTGAATCAGTTCTAGTAAATGACAACGGGACAAAACTCCATACTATGAGACGTGACAATATTTAAAGTCGTCGTATATCACAGTAGAAATGAAAAAAATGTGAAATCTAAACCGAAGCCGAGATGATTAATAACAAAAATATTGTCCTTCTTTTTGATACATTTTTGGAACTTTGTATTTTTCAATGGTTTGGCCTGAAACAATCTTACTGGTGCAGTGATAAATAAGATTAAAGATCACAGCATCAATAGCTCTGAGGAATTGTGTTTTTAATACAATAACAGAGGTAACATTATAAGCAAGCACAAGGAAAAGCCTGAGAAACAAGTTTACCAGAAAACTCATAAATCATTAGGATTCTTAAAAGAATGACATCGTACAAGATTAAATGGTGAATATAATGTCAAGTGAACAACCTGTGTCAAGGTTAGCAATAATTGTATTTTCACCATATTTTGCCTTTACCCAAGCAGAATCATTATTAACTACTCCTTGAGGAGAGTCTAGTCCAAGAAACTCCCATGAATGAGTTGTGTGCAGTTCCCGCCTTCTGTTCAAGAACACAGACACCACATTTGGATCCTCTGCGCCAACAAAACACAGAACACCATGCAACGAAGAAATTATTAATCTTTAACGTTAAAAGATGAGAAAAAACAGAGCAAAGCATAGAATGTCATTCAGGAATTATCATCCCCCGTACTTGAAAGCTTGTCTGCTTCTTCCTCTTCAAGTTGAGCAGCAAAACCATTGATGTTTCTATTGTAAGAATAAATTATTGCTTCTTGTGCTCTGAGATGGCTGCCAAAGTTCATATATTTAACACGTCAGTTTCTTTCATACATCATTTAGCAATTTGGGTTCAGATAAATCTTCAAATTCTATTAATTACCTTCCCAAGAGTGATCCCAACATATTGTGATGAGAAGTTGTGGCTGATTCAAGATCAGCAGAAGTAGGGTTTGGGCCATGAGAATGTGACCCTAAGTACACAATGTAAGACTGCAAGTAGAAGAGTACATATGTATTATTAGTACACCAGTTCTTCAGATTAAGCCTTTCGCCGATATTTAGACAAAAAGCTGATTAATGCTGTGTCTCACACACATTTCAAACACTATGAAACCTTTTGAATTATACCCTGGCACTACTCATTTGATCATGTCATAGCATGTTTTGTCAATCTTAAAGAAAAATACTACGATCAATGCTTAATTATTTAAGGAAATGGAACTCAAGAACATTCTCTAATATGACAACTAGATCAAAGAGACAGAAGAAGACTAAAGCTTTATTTGTAATTCAATGTGAGAGAGTTTCAAAAAAGAATGAAGGAAAAGAACAGAGAAGAAAAGTGCTTACGTTCTTCACGGCATGGATAGGTTGGACACAGAAAGTGGACAGAAGAAACACTGATAGAAGAAACTGAACAACAGAGGATTTCGCCATTGCTGCTTCTTTCAAGAAAGCTTGAAGGCAAGCAGGCTCTGTTTCCCTCTCTTTATATAAACTTCACTGCAAAGAAAGTTAACAATGGAAAGAGATTATATTAACGGAATATTTCAGAATCATTCACTCATTCTTCATTCACCAAAAACACATTCATTGGAGTTAATTTAGCACAATAATAAAAATTTGTTTCTAAATTAAGCGCGAAGGCAATCTGAATAAATAATAAATGAATGAGTAATCACAGGTTAACCTTTTTAAAACAAATCTATTGATTGGCAAAAAAAAAAGAAAAATTCTCTTGAAATCCTCGCATTAATGGCTAAAACTTGCCAAAACAAAAAATGTTAACACGCAAACACGGATAATCTAGTCATGATTTTACCGATAACTATTAACTTTATAGTATACTTATACGTTGAATCCCAGAAAGTGAATGTTGATTCTTCCTTTCTTGCCAAAGATTAAATTTTGGTACGTACTTTGTACTTCTATTTATTTATTTATTTGTTTCATGTATCCATTCAATTTCAGTTATTAATTTGATTTTACCGGTTAAAAATAGCAGATTCGTAGGAGTTCGTTTTGAACTAGATTTATGGCGTTTCCTTTGCTATTAGTGTTTTATAATTATATTTTAACATAATTCAACAAGTTTTTATTTTCATTCAAGATATTTCTTTCTATATATTTTAAATTTCGTAAACATTTTACACATATAACTTATCATTTACATTATAACTAATTTTAAATGGATGGCTAGAAAAAGTATGGGTTAAGATTTTTAAACAAAGCTAATTTATTGGTCATGTTATATTAATATTTTTTTTTTGGTCTTGTATAGTTACTTGGGGAACGATTATAAAGGAGAACATTGTGGTATTTGCATGAACAAGTTTATATACATGATCTCCAAAAAAAAAAAAAAAGGAACAGGTTTTTATAATAATAATTTGATAATTCGATTTGATTATTGGATACTTTTTTGTTGGATAGTATTTGTTATATGCTTAATGCTATTACTATTAGTGAAGCACTGATGTCACATACAGCACCTAAATGTTTTGTTTAGATAAAATAAACAAAAGCAAACTATTGTTTTATTAATTATAATTTAGCCCAATTGACCCGGTTGATTACTGTTTTATGAACAAAAAATGGTTATTTTTAGGACGTGTTTGCATAACATAAAATAATTGCTGAGTCAAAAAATTTGGAACAAGAGTTTAGGAAGTATTCTTATAAGTCCTATTCCAAAATTCCAGAAATAACATTATAAGATGTATTTGGTTGTTAACACTATAATATATTAGTGTATAATATACTAACGACCTAGATCATAACATAATGAAGTACAACCTTCCAAATTACAAGATAATCAAGCATAAACAAACGAATTCAAGTGACAATTTTATTTATAAAATTATAATTTCATTTCATTTTTTTTGTTTTATTATACATCAAACCACTCTGAAATCAAGAAATCACAATGCAGTTTCTAATTAAAAAAAATCATGAGCCGACAAGCATAATAATCCTCTAAAAAATTCCTAGACATGCTTCACTACAATAGGACTCTTGACTTTACGCTTGCCATCTGACCACATCATATCTCCAAATACATAATCAGAAGTTTCATCTTTTCCAATCCATTTCAAGAAAACTTTGAATGTCTTCTTCTCATTGGCTTTCTCAAATATCAACAGGCTTGGCTCAACCAACACATGAACCCCATGAGGAGCTTTCACATGCACACTGTAACTGCCTGGATCTCCAACATTTGTAAGAGTTCGAGTAACAGTTACTACAGAGTGGTTCCCAAGATTAGGCACAGAGATTGAAGGGTAGTTAAAATCTGCCAAGCTGAAAGATTCTGGGCAAGTATAAGGGCTCCTGGAAAATAGCATAATTTGGGTTTGGTTGTAACCATGAGCACATAAGAAGTTCAAGTAATCATCAGTATTCAGATCATAAACAAGTCCTGGGTCCATTGCAAGGTCTGGTTGAATGTGCCCTGCACCATAAGCAAATGGGTTTGCTTCTTTCTTTGATTGTTCCAAAATGGGTCTGTTGTTGTTATCAAGTGTCATTGCTGGAAAAAATGTGGAGATCTCAAGAGTTAGGAAAAACTAAATAAACAAGTCGCATACAGAATAACAACAAATCCGTAATAAGCTAAAATTTATGCACAAAGATTCTTGGGACGATACAGACTCAACTGATCATCCAAAAAATAACTAAGCTCCGAGCCTATTAGAAGTAGATTGCTATAAAGTGTGCAAATGGGTTTATCTTAACTAGGCAACTCCATATGCATACCAGTAGTCATGATTGCTGATCTGATAGCAGCAGGACTCCAATGAGGGTAGTCTGTTTTGAGGAGGCCAACAATGCCTGAGACATGAGGGCATGATATAGAAGTTGCCGACCCGATAATAAATGGAAACCGACGTTTATCGGAATCAACCCCAGTCGCGGTTAGGCCATCTGGGTATGCATAGAGAATGTCCATTCCGGGTGCAGTGACATCAGGCTGGAATAAGCAACAAAAGCAGTTAACAGAAGTGAAAAAGTCCTTAAGAATTCAAATGTAATTGAATGTAATAACTTGCTAACTTGACTAACAGAAAAAAGCAAGACCTTAAGAATTCCTGGCTGGATGATACTAGGTCCCCTAGATGAGAGTAAAGCCATTACAGGAGCTGGTTTTATACCTACTCGTGTTGTTGCTCTTGTCATATAAGCCCTAGGGGCCCTGCATTACATTACATACATAGTATTAGATCATGTATATGACATGCTAGAACTGTTTTTGGAACTTAAACAATGAAACTGATCTGGATTTTTAATGAGAAATATAATTACTTGGTGAGTTTTGTGTAGGAATAAATATATTCACCATCAGTGAAATTGATGTGTGAAGCAGGCAGTAAATGAACAGAAGCCATAATATCATTTCCACGTTTCTCATCATTTGCCAAAACCAGTCCTACAGCTCCTGCAAGTACGGCCCCTTGCTCTGCTAAAAGTATTCCTACTGGTCTCTTTACAAGGCAAACCAGAATTTTACCCTTAGCCTTTTCAGGATCAAGGCTTCCAGCATTACACACTTGACTGCAAGAGATTTATATTCGATTTGTCTTAGCGTACTTGAAGAGACAGAAATGTAACGAAGAACAGAGAACAATACAATTCATATTATAACATTTTTACTCACGCATCCTCAACTGTGGCATTAGCAGCTTTTGCATCAACAGAATTGATCAGAGGATAGAACTTCTCAGATGGTAAGCCTGTGGAAAGACTAGCTCCCTAGCAGTTCAAATTCATATAAACCAATGAGTAAATACTATAATTTTTATCTAGAATTGAGCAAACGTGGATGATGCAACTTGAATTTAAGCAACCTACAGATAACTTAGGATGAGTTTGGATGGTGAATTTGGAAATTCATGGGATTCTACTGCTTCAAACAATTCCATGATTAAACAACTTAATCCTTTGGTTAATAATCAACACACGATCTCTAAAATCACTCCTCAAAAGTCTTTCATCCAAACGCAAACTAAAAAGGTGGGATCTAATCCTTTGCAATCCAAAATTGACAAGTACGATTATAGATAGAATTTAAATTCAAAACAATTGATATGAATCATGATACCGTTATATGCTTCTCATCACCAAGAACAATGTGATTGGCGAAGTCTCTGTCTATTGAGCTAGCAGCAACAGTGAACATCCATGGAGCAACATTAGTTACAGTTCCGAAACCTGGTCCTTCATTCCCTGCACCGGCGACCACCATGACGCCATTGGCGATTGCATGGAAGGCTCCAATGGAAAACCCATCTTGGAAAAACTCTGGTGGAACAGGCTTCCCCAACGAGAAGGATATCACATCAACACCGTCGCTAATCGCAGCGTCGAAAGCGTCCATGACGTCAGCATCGGTGCATTGGATTTCAGTGACATACCAGCAGGCCTTGTAGGCTGCGACGCGAGCTCGGGGGGACCCACCCTTGGCGGTGCCATTGCCGAAGCCAAGAACGCTTACGCCGCGAACGAAGTTACCTCCGGCAACGGCGAGAGTAGGGGTGCCATGGCCTAACTCGTCGCGAGCTGTGTAGAGCGATTCGTTGAGTTTGCCAAACTGGGATTCGTAACCATTACTGAAGAATCGCGCGCCAATCAACTTTCTGCGTTTCAAACATAAAAATCAATTTTTTCCCGCGAAAAATATAAACAATCAATTAGAAAAGTTTTGTTGATAAAAATATTAAATTTTTTAAATTATCAAATATCGGTCATATTTTTATGGTCTTATAAGTCCTTCACAATGTCACTTTTCCTTAACTGATTTAGAGAAAATAATTTTTTGTTCGAGGATATTGAATTTGAATTCATTTTATTTTCTATCTTGATCATTTTTCACATGTTAATTTATCTAGTTTATAATTTGATATAATTTATGGGAATTGGATCTAACAAAAGGGATTGATCCTATACAATATGGTGAACCGAGATTTCAATTCTAGCTAAAAGAGTTTCTCACAATTAGTGTCCGACCGTGTTTTGTGTTTAACAAAGAAAAAAACTTATGAATAATTATATAATAATCTCATACTATATAAAAGTATTTTAATGATATCTTATCACATTTGTTCAAATTAACCAATTTAATGTCCGACCATGTTTTGTCTTTAGCAAAAAAAAAAGAAATTTATGAATGAATATATAAGCTAATGTTATAAAAAAGTATTTTAATATATCATGTCATATTTGTTTAAATTAATCAGTTTATTTTGTAATTTACCCAATATTAGCGGTGAAAAGTGTATTTTAATGAAAAATTTGCGAAAATAATCCTCCTTTACAAAATGCCTAGCTCAAAGCAGTCTACCATATGTTCAACTACTTATTATACAAAAAAAAAACATTTATTCTTGAAAATAGCACAAAAGTAAAGATAACACATAGTTTAAGGCTAGCCTTAAAGTCTAAACGAGAATAGTGCCCGCTCAAGAAACGGGGTTCTAGATGTTTGGAAAGTGAATTTTAAATTACATGTTACTTTTTAATTAGAAAATTAAAGAAATTAAATATATTATTTAAAAGAATTTATATTTACTATTTTTCTCTAAATTAATTTATCTAGTTTATAAATTAGTATATAAATTAATTATATACATAATAAATATTTTTAAATAATGTATCTTGTATTTAACTTTATTAACTTCTCCAACTAAAATCATTTTTTCGGATGTAGTATTTTAGTTACTACTTTTTTTTAGAAAAAGGAAAAATTGTTTGCAATACTTCTAATAAAGTCAAACCACGTTGTGATTTGTTTTGAAAACCAAGGAAAATAGTTGGCAAAAAAAAAAAACAAAAAAAAGAAAACCAAGGAAAATAATGTTAAGAGGACAAAGACAAACCTATTGCAAGCAAAATTGTCGAGTTGGCAGGCGCCACGCCACCTTGAAGGAACAGGTCCCATTCCCTCGTCGCTAAAGCTCTCCGATTCAGGCCATACGCCTACATTCGTATTCTCTATCGTTAGTCATTCTTATTATCAAAAGGATCAAACCAAACATGTTATGATTATGAAACTAAACTCACCAGTATCAATGTTGCCGATGATGGTATCTTCGCCATATCTAGCCTTCTCCCAGACTGAGTCTTCTGAAACTTGTCCATTACTGTTCTCCAGCCCCAGAAACTCCCAGGACCGTGTCGTTTGAAGTTTGTGCCCTCTGTTCATAAACACTGACACTACTTCTGGATTCTCTGCGCCAATTAATAGATCCAAACTACTTTCACTGATAAAAAAACAGAGCAAAACAGAGTTGATATGGATCTATTAATTCTCTTACTTGCAATGTCTTCTGCTTCTTCCTCCTCCAGCATCGCAGCAAAACCATTGATATGTTTGTTATATGAAGTAAATATCGCTTCCTTCGCCTTCTTCTTGCTGCCATTGATGAACAATATTCACATTCAAATCATCATCATCAGCTTTTGTTTTACCTTCTTGGAAGTTTCTTGGAGTTAATTAGATTGTACCTTCCCAAGTGTGATGCTAGTAGGGTGTGATGAGAAGCTGTGGCAGAATCTTGATCACGAGCAGAAGGGTTTGGGCCATGCGAGTGTGATCCTAAGTACACAACGTAAGACTGCCATACACAACAATATTAATATTCAAACAGCACACATGCAATATTCTCAGAATCCAACATTATTGCCTGTATTGAAATTGAGGCTAAGAATAAAAGACTCCTGTTGTATTCAGAACAACAAATAATTAATCCAGGATCTCAAATGAGCAAGAGCCGAGGGTGGGGCTTGCCTTTTTGATGGCGTCAACAGGTTGGTATTGCAGGAGGAGGCAGGAGGAAAGAAGGATTGATGATAGAAGAAAGTGGAAAACATGTAAACCCATCATAATATCTTCAGTGGGATTTTGCTTTCTGCTACTGCATGGAGGGGCTCCTCTCTCTCTGCTTATATACAAGTTTGTTTTCAATATTGATGGGTTTTAATTTTCAATGTTTGGATGATTTTTTGGGATTGTTGGCAGGTAAGCTCACTCCACAAGGAACTTCCTTTTTTGGATGGAGAAAACGATGATTTTTCAACAAGAACCCAAGTGGCTGGGCTGAATCAAACTGGGAAATCAGAAAGAAATGTATATTTAAAGCACTTCATGTTGTAATATTACATGGCCAAGTGATTATATGGTAGTAATCTGTCATGATGAACAGTAGGGTTTTCATTTTTCGGATGTATATCCACATCTCAAAGCAGCCATCGAGATTGAATACAAACTTGACTTTTCTGAAATTTTGAATCATCAATCAATCTTGTCTCCCAAGAAAACAGTACTTATCTGCAAATAACATGTGAACTGTGTGTGTGTGTGTGGCGATTCTGAGATTGACCAAGATCTTCTAGTCAAGACCAGGTGTGTTCATCATTGGTCATATGGCATTTTTTTTTTAAAAAAAAGTAATCGAAATATTAATCTTTTTTATCCTTATATTTTTAATTTAGTTGTAATTTTATTTTTAAACTTCAACTCAATACAATTCAATTCATACAATTTTAACTCATTTTCATGAACTTTAAATTGATGCATTTGAGTTGAAATTCAATGATTGAATTTCAAATGAGTTACAACTATGAATACTAAAATATTAACTTTTCCAAAAATAAATAATAACAAATAATTCAAAACAACAGATTTTCATGCATTAATAAAAGTTTAAATAATGAGCGGGTGTGTTTATAATATTTAAATATTTTAATTAATTATAAATTCTATAATATATTGATGATATTATATGTTGATAAATGCTTTCTTTTATTGATAAAGCCTTCGAAATGCGTCTGTCAAAGGGCATGTTCTTCAACGAACAACAGGCTGGCTGGGTCTAGTGCCATACTCATCACAGCGAAGAGCAAAAAAGATGCTCGTAATATTCCCCTATTCTTCCCCAACGCGTCGTCATTCACATTTCATAATGCACCTACCTCATTGCTTCCTCCCATTTTCGTTCACACAATTCTCTCTGCAACTCCATCCCATACTCTGGCCACCACTTGGATGATTGCTCCTCAAGCAGACTTTTCCCTTTAAAAGGTTAGTTCATTAGCTTTCTGGGCTTTGCTTCTGTCTGACTTATTCCTGAGCAGAACATCTTCGCTGCTTGGTTTTAGTCTCCAATTTTATGTTTAATGATTTAGGTTTTGATTGCTGAAATTGCGTGGAAGGAAAAATGAATGGGTTCTGTGTATGGGAACCATTTATCTATAGTTTCCATGTCTGTCGGAACTATCAATGACAGCCCAATAATCCGCCCATTTGGATGCACAAAGCTGTCTCTTGTTATCTCCATTAATAGTTGTTCAATTGTTATTGGGAGGGAGACACTGGAGGTGTTATCAATTTGTCTTGTGTGTCCCATTAAATAGAGATCTGTTCTTCTGCTTAGTCTCTGATTCATAAACTGTATCCCTCGGTTATCTTTCGCATGTGTTTGGGACCGACTTCTCAGTTCCAGAATATCTCTTGACCTTTTTTCTTTTCCCCTTTCTCTTTCATATGGAAGCCAATGCTGCCCTCCTACTAAGCAGCACCATACTGCAAAAGCTCAAAAATGTTTTGTGGATTGTAGATTAAATTTTTACTTGGTCCATTGTTTGGATCTTTTATGTATCAATACTCATTTGAGACTTCCGTATATTCTTCATCTAAGTTAAATTACAGACTTGGTCCTTACATTTTCAACTTGTTTTGAATTTGATTCCTGGAAGTGTGAGTAGTTGAACCAAATGATCCTTAAAACAAGGGCCAAATATATAACTTAATAAAGTTGTTTTTTATGCCTTCCTGTTTTCAACCTAATTGCTTGAGTAGCTTGAGAGGATTCAAAATCTATATGTAATGGCCCCTACAAGTTTGCTGTGAGATCTTTTCTGTTCATTAGCTTGGTCCTTCACATGATTCGAAGAATAATACAGGGTAAAGAATAATGAAACTTGGAAGATACATATAACAAATCACTTCAATCTTTGTTTTGCATTATGAGAA
>QFDD01012007.1:0-10872 GCA_006871305.1 Vachellia collinsii
AATTGTGTAAAAAATATTTTTGAAAATATTTCTGAAACATGCTCGAGGTAGTTAACCCAACTCATTGGCCGAACGTTTGGAATTAGGGCTTTGGCCCCCTCACAGAGCAAAAGGTACATCGTCTTTGGGAAAAGCATGCGTGTTCACATGCCTGAGCTGAAAAAGAAAGTGTCATGGCCCTAAATCTGGCTTTCATTCTGTGCTTTTTATTATATCTGTACGATCATCGGTAAAAGTGTAAAACTTACGTTGTGCGTCTCTGTAGACTAAGGTTCCATCCCTTTTAAGAGGGGAAAAAAAAATTTCCAACTAGGGTTCCATCCAGAGGTACGATGGTTTCCCTGATACAGGACGCATGACCATATATAGCACGTACAAATGAGAACTGTGATAAATCTTCAATTCAGAATTTAATTATAGAATAATACCTTTTAGATTATGCAATAATTATTCTACATTATATAACTGAATTTTTATATTACTTATAATTAAATTTTCATATTATGTAATTGACATTCTCAATATACAGTTGAACTTGCACGAGAATGTAATGGTTCCCGAATGCCTAAATGCACTATTTAACCTCTCAGGCAGATCAAATGGCATTCCGCTACTAACCTTGCCAATATTAAAAAAATTAAATGTATTACTTAATTATATCATTTATTATATATTAAATTATGTTTTTAAAATACTTATATATATTGTTAGCTTATATGTATATTTTATAAATCGAGTAAATTAATTTAAAAGATATGATAAATATAGATATTTTAAAATAATTTATTTAATTTTTTTAATCACTTTGTATTAATAGATTAATAACTAAGGGATCAAATCATCAAATAGAGCTGCTAGCAAGCACCCACCCGTAGGATTAATTAACCTACGAATGAAGAGCTTAAAATAAAAACAAGAGTGCAACACTGAACTCATGGTTCAATAGGTCAATGACATATCAGATATCAAAATGTGCTCCCCCTGGCATTATGTTTAAATTTCGATTCCCACCTCAGGCACCATACTGATGATCTAAACTAAAAAAAAAAACAGATACGACAGCAACAAATTAAAGCCCTAGAGTCACCAATCTGAATTACATATATGCTAATGAGTTTAATCAAAGGAAAAATGTTTAAATTAATTGTTAACTATGAACTCTCGTTCAATGACCTTAACCCTCGCTTAATAACCTTATTAAATGTGTTATTAGTTTTTTCTTTATTTCTTTTATCTTGGTTTCAAACAGCTTGATTAACATTTTTCATTAGTGCATTCATTGACCTTATCTAAATATGTCCAAACTAATTCTAATGATTTCCTTCCATTATTTTTCTAGAGATTACATTCCAACTTTTACTCATGATCACAAGTATATCTATCGCCACTTTATGCTCATATATCATTTTAAAATCCAACATTCACAAGCATAAAAAAAAATAAGAAGAAGAAGAGATAACTAAAAAATTGTATATGAAATATATAACATATTTATCAATTGCTTCTAAAATTACTTTTAAGTGAGTCGAAATAAAACTTCTCTTAAATACTTATTTTAAATTACGTATAATTAATTTTAAAAAATTAATTCCAAATAAGACCATAATTGGTTAGACGTGTCGCAAAGTGTTGAAAAAGAAAACATGGCAGGGTTTAGCATAGGCCTGTTGGCTACTATGAAATACATACGGAAGAAACATGCTGGGTGGAGTTGTACTTGAATGATTCAATTATTCACATGATAGAAGCCATTAATCGCTTAGCAAAAAAAATAATAAGAAGAAGAGGAAGGAAACAAAACTCATATTACATGTTAATTTGTTAATTTTAGATTGTTTATAATCACTTTTTTAAAAATTAATTCTAAATAAATTAAAAGTGATCAATGAATATAAATTTGTTATCATATATCACTTTAAAACTTGTCATCGAAACTTCCAAATTGTTATTGAAATTTTAAATAATTAATTTTTTTCTATAAGATTTTATAGTAATTCCCAATAAAAGCTATATGAAAGATGGGGTTCCCACGAAGTGAAGTTGGGATACAAGGAAGGGAAGCATTGCTGCTCACGCGAGTCCAACAAAATCAAGTTGTATTCTGATGACTCCTGTTTATTAAGAAGGAATACAATAGGAAATGCTCTTTCTTCAGCCAATTGAAAGATATAGGATTAGATAATTAACCATCAATAGCATTATAAGTTTAGAGAAGCCTCTCTCTTTCTCTCTCTCTAAATATATATATACACATATATATAAGAACCTACCTTGGAGATGCATAGAACATATGACTTTGATGATGGGCATGCCCACTGTATTGTCTAATTTCTACTTTTTTTTGAGGAAATTCTAATACATTAAATGGGAAATGAAGTAAAATGATCATGGCATGACGCATGATAGGGAGATAGGAAAACATGGAAGGAACCAGAGGGTAAGAGCAGGAAGGGGAGAGATAGGGAGAGAGAGAGATGAAGGGGACAGGTAGTAGCATGAGGGTAGGTTGGAAGCTATACAGGGCTTTTTGGATGTAGCTGTTTACAGTAAGCTTCCCAGCTGTTTGATAAGATTTAACAATGCCCACAGGTAGTATATGTACGTGAGTACCCTATTTATATTGTTCGTACCCTATTTATATTCTATATTACTCTGGGTTTGTTTGAGAAATAACGAAATCTTGGTTTGAAAAGTGATTTCATACGATCTAAGTAAGCGCATGTTTGACAAATCTTCAAAACTTTGATTTTGAAAAAGCTGTTGACAAACATGTTTCGAAAATGCAGAATAGCTTCTGGGTCCAAAACCATGGTTTCAGAAGTGGTAGACAAACATATTTTTTTCTCCAGAATAGCTTTTAACTTTCAAAACCATGGTTTGGGGGTGGAAACCATGGTTTTTCAAAAAGCTATTATTTCCAACTTTTTCAGAAGCTATTCTCAAGAATCTATTGTTCAAAAGCTATCTTACGCAATTCGAGACAGAATCTATTCTCCACAGCATTTACCAAACATGCTCTAAGTATGTAAGAGAGTTTTATTTCAATTTGTGTGAAATTGATTTTAAAAGCAAGATTTGGTTGATTGACAAACAAGCTCTCTATCTGCAAAATTAATGTTTTGTTCTTTAAGCTTTCTAATTTAGTTGTAACTCCTCTTTAAGTTTTGATTAAGTATAGATCAATTCCTATAATTTTAACTCATTTTAACTTAATTTCTGAACTTTAATTATTATAACCCATCAATATTTATAGTTTTAATTATTTTATAATTTAGTCTCTAATATTTTATATATAAAAGATTTTTTTAAAAAATATAAAAATTAATGTATAAAATGATCAAAATTATAAGGATTGAGTTACAATAAATTACAATTTAAAACCTCAATTATAATACAATTAAAATTATAGGAATTAAGTTGTATTGGATTAAATATCAGAAAGGGAATTATACTTAAATCAAAACTATATGAGACAAAATATTAACTTTCTTAACTGTACAAGAATAAGTTTAGTAATAGCTTTTAAAAAGTGATTTCATACAATCCGAAGTAAATATGTGAGAAATTTTATCTCGACTAGTGTGAAAGAGTTTTCGAGAAGTGACTGTAGATCGTACTATAACATAAACATTCACACAACTGGCACATTGACTTCTTCATTTCCAAATTTCAACCACACCATCATATAACCCCTGCCCCAAAATCTTTCGCCTAGATTCCCATGGCCCTCCATTTTTATTTGTTTCTTAAATAATTATATATTAAATGCTACTACATAAACAGTATCATCATAAAATAGGGTCCTATTCATCAAATGTCATGTAAGTCTTGACTTACATTAAATTATTTTTCAAGTGTTTTTGATATTTTCTAAACAAGTGCTTAATCACCATCATGCTTGGATTTTTTCCTATCCTTTGAGTGGGATGTATTTTCTTTTTTTAAAAAAAATATTCTTATTTGTAAATTTGATGCCAGTTTAGATTAGTTGTGTGATTATTTTTTTAATATAATTTATGATTTATAAAATAAGAATGTAAAAACATTTTATTTCTACTTACTTGTACATGCTCCCCAACACCATTCTTGCAACATCCAAATATTTATTTAGAAGATTCAAATTATATTTATCATAAAATATTATTTATAAATAGTAATTAAATCTTTTAAATAAATATTAAGATGTTACAGTCCCAAACAGGCCCCTGATTTGTATAAAATTAAAGTTGATGGCACATACTATAAACTCATAGGCAAACTTAATTTTAGATAGCGGTTTAAACGATATTGTTTGATTTGGTTCCTCGTGGTATTGAATCTGGGGAAAAAAAAAACTTTCACGGACACAACATTTTTAAGTAAAGCCTTGGCAAACAAATTTGCAATTAAATCCCAAGAAAAGGCATGGGTAACACATGGACCAATCAAATAGATATATTTGATTAACTAATGTTTAAACTTAACTTGAATAGTAATGAGAGTAACATTGGTACAATTTGAAAATTTTAGAGATAATATTGAGCTTTTTTTTTTTTGCCAACGAGGTAATATTAAACTTAAAACAACTTTTAGAGTAATATTGTTTTAACAAAAACTTTTAAGTAAAAAATGGCCATTAACCATGAGACGTTGTTTTCTAAAAGGTATAGCCAATCTCTTTCCCTAAGACATTTGAAACTTTCAAGAAGTATTAAATATTATTATTTCATGTATTTATATTTAATAAAGATTGAAATAGGGAGTAAAAATTAATATGATATTAGAATTAGCTATAGTTAATAAGAATAAGATTAAAAATCATTTGAAATTTACAACAAATTTAGTATTTTTAAATGTTTTTTATATAAACTGTTAAGTTTTATTGTGAATAATAAATTTAAATAAGTTGGGTTCTCATGACTCATCAAATCAAAAACATTCTGTATTTATTAATTGTCCATCAATAAAATTTTTAAATCGGTCATAAAATTTGAATTTAACAATATATAATAGAGTATGAGACAACTGTAAGAAATTGAACCAACTTGTTTATTACTTTTAACTTTTTTTTTTCCACATGCGTTAATTAATTAGAAATAACTTTATTTCTTTAATTTTACTTGAGTCTTTATTTTAGTTTGTTAATCTTGTATAGTATCTCTTCAACTATTTAATTCTTACGCTATCAATAATAAAAATGATAATATTATAATTTTAAATTTTCCTAAAATAGTTTTAAATGTCGATATATTAAGTTTGATTTTCTAAAATATTCATATGATTATATGATCGTATTTATAAGAAACGTTCAATATGTTTTATTGAAATTAAGAAAAACTTAAACCATGTTTTAAAATTTAGTCACTTTTTAATTTTATCCTTAGAGAACTAAAAAGTATAAAAACAATCATTTGAGATAAAATTATATATTTATATAATATATTTCATACGGTGACTTGCATTGAAAAACAAAAGATATACTCTCTGTTGTATAAACAAGACTAAAGGCGTACTGATGATTAATAAAAAAATATCATTTGATACAAGCTGTACTGCTAGACTTAATTAACTAATTTGATTAAATTAAAAATGTAGTTAAAGTTAATTAATATGATATTTTTTTTCTAAAACGTTTTAATTATCTTTCATAATTCTCCCTATTTCCTATTTGATTATTGTTGAGAGGATATTTATAAGGTTAATTTGAGAAAAATGATAAATATGTTAAAGAAGTCTTGCATTTAAGAAAAATATTAATTCTTTAATTAGATTATATCGTTAAGAACTGGAATGGAGAAGTGTAATAGCAAAGAATATCATTTATAAGATAGGAACTTATTTTGAATTTTATGATGTATTTAAAATCAATCTTTTTTTATACATTAATTAAAATCAATCTTGAACATGAATAATATATCTATAGATTCCTGTGGCCCTCCTTATATCTTTCCTTTTGAAACGTTAGCACACCAGTTAACCGGAAAATGCTACCATATCAAGTATTCTATATAAAAATAATTATATTATGTGATATTAAATAATAAAAACTAGAGGTAATTTATATTTTTATGATTTTATAAATACTATGACCTTTTATCAAATATCTGAGCCATGACTTCTCCTAAACTTCATGAGTAACCCATAGTTTATTTACCATCGTGATAAAGGCAAAGTTAAGTTGCTAGGCCAAATTTTCTAATCACAGTTGTTATTATGCTATCATCAGTTGTTAAGACATGCATTCATACTTGCAAATTCATCTATAACACTTGTTAAGCTGTGTATATACAAAAGCTTATAATGCAAATTAGAATACACACATATATATTATATCATCTTGTGTTTAAAAATCCGAACTGAACCAGCCAATTCAACTTGGGAAACGATGAATTGGCCGTAGGGTTGGTTTGGGTTACCTATCAAATTGGGACACAGTAAAACCAGGGTAAACATGTAAAAATTTGGTCAAACCTTAAAGTTAGATGGGTTACCTGTTTTGTTTTGTTTTCCAAAAAAGATCGAAAGCAAAAAATACAGAAAAAAAAACCAAAGAAGTAAGATTTAAATTATTATGGAAAAGGAAAAGAGAGATGGTGGGAGGAGTTAGTGATTAGGGTTTTGTTTTTGTCTCACGATGGGCCTGGACCCTCTTAATTTTTTTTAAAAAAAAAACAAAATAACAAAATTACCATTTAGTTCTCTAAAACTCCTATTTACATAAGTTTACTTTACTTAAGTGGAAATTGAATAGAATTAATTAATTTTAGTCCAATTATTTTCCATCATTAATATTTAATTATACACTTAAAATTTAATATATGCATAAAGTAAGATATTCTTCACGATTTAATCAATTAATTTTATAAAATAAAATATAATTTATTAAATTACATTATTGTGAATTTGATTATCTTATTTTAATACATGATCCGAATTAACCCACAACTCTTTAACCAATATCTTTAACGATTGTATGTTTTTTTAACCTTGACATAATCTGAAATATAGAATAATATATATTAAAAATATGCTGATATACAAACATTTTAAAATAAGAAATGAAGGCCGTGTAAGGATTAGTGTTATTAAAAAAATGCTTATTCAAACCAAGACAGATTCATTTCACGTACTTTTGTTATATACCCTAAATTCGTTGAAAAAGTATCTTATAGGATTTTTCCTGCTGGCAAGAAATGTCCTCAAAATTAATTTTTGTTCCTAAAAAAAAGGGAACTTAATTGTTGTCCACGTCCTTGTCGTCCTCTGCTAAGCAAGAGAATGGTGCAGGTGGAAGGGCAAAAAACTACAAATAAAAATTTTAAAAAATAATTCTCAACTAAAGAGGTGAATGAAAAGAAGAATTATAATTAAGTTCCAATTAAAAGGTTATAATATCTTATAAGTCCAAGAACTTGCCAATGATCCAAATGGATTTGTCAATTATAAGTGGAAGAAGCTGATTGATAAATTGTTTATTATATCTTTTAGTTGCTATCTCGTTGTGATTCTCCTTTTTGTAAATCTTAAAATTGTAACTGTAAAATTTGAAAGACTTAGTCGTAAAAAATATAAAAAAATTATCTGCAAATTAATTATAAATTATAAAAGGTCTGTAAATCCTGAAATCTTGGTGAAAAAAAGTGGAACCCGCAGCTATAAACCATAAAAACTTAGCTAAAAATTATTAAAGATCCAATTCAACCATTAGAGATTAACTTGTTGATCTTCTAATTTTTATGAGAGATGATGCTTAAGATTTACAAAATACCATTTATATTTAATTTTTGATTCATGCATAAAACCGAGTCTTTTGTCTTAATAACTAACTGAACCTTTAAAACAGTTTAATATCATTGTTGGTAAGTGGCAACTTAATCTTTAGAGTTGGATTGAACCGTGGTTTTAGTTCTTACAATTTAAAAATCATTTTTGTTTTGATCCATATGTTTCACAAGGATTTGATTTAAAGCCAAAATTCTCTATAAACATTGGCCATTTGTTAAAATTAGATCAAATTTATTTGAAGTTATTGAGACTAAAACTAATGATTTAAAACTACAATGATTAAAACCAAATTAGATAAAATTGCAAGGACCAACATAATATTAACCCTTTTAAAATTTATAATTTAAAATCAAATAATCATGTTGCTTGTTATTGCATGTAAAAATTTTCACTTATTACATATCTTCATTAATCATAATTGGGCTAATACAATCTTCACCTCATGAAATTTGGTTACATTTTAATTTTGATTCATCAAATTTTAAATCATAAGTTTTTGATTCCTCAAAAAATTAAACAATTCAAGTTTATATTATATCATATGAATCAATATTTTAAATGAAATGGAATTTGAAAAATTAAAATCTATAATTTAAAACTTAAAAAACCAAATTAAAATAATAGTTAATTTAAAAAATTAAAATAAAGACTGTATTAACCAATCTTAATTTCATGAACGGGTATAGTTATTTTATACTTTTGTTTTACTTACCCCTCTCTCTCTCGCACCGCACCTGAAGCCCTAGCTAGAAGGCTATTTAAGTGAGCTAGTGCTACTTACCATCTGCGCATCACATGCTCTGGTTTCTCTCCTCTTTCTCGATGAATGATCTATCCTCTGCCAAGTCCAGTCCAATCCAATCAATAGCGTTCCTCCATGATATATGACCTCGCTTCTGCTCCAAAAGCACTCTTTTATGTGCTGTGTTTCTCTGTGTTCATCGTTATGACCTTAAGGGTTGTGGAAGAAGGAGCTCTCTTTAGTCCAGTTCGAGTCAGCCATAAGGGACTGTGACTCAGCTGCTGACTCGTTGATTCACGAGTTCACCAAACTATTATCTCAGAAAAATCACAAAGTAGTAGTGGTGTGCTTCTGATCCAACGATGCAGGAGCTGCTTCCAGTCTTTACTGTCACGTCTTGGACTGAAGGGAGCTCCCTTTCACTCCACAACCTTGCACAACACTCACACTTCACACACCTCTTTCCTCAACACTTAGGGTTTCTCACACACACACACAAAACAACTTTTGTGCTTCGTCCATTCCATTGCTCTATACATGAAACTTTTTCTTTCATTTTTCTGCTTTCCTGTGTTCTATTAAGGTATTAATCTGCAGAATTATTGTGAAGCTAGCTTTTTTTCCCCGTTGTGCATGTGTTTTTGTATACATGACCTAGTTACTTTGTGCATGTTAACTGCCTTCTTCTTCTTCCTCCTCTGTAATTTACTTTTTTGTCTTGCTCCTTTTTAGTTTTGTTGTTAATGATCTTGTGAGAAAGTTGTTGGTTCTGTTGCCGCTATAATTAGTGGATTTGCCTTAAGTAATTGTACAAGGTTTATCCTAACTTGCTTCTTGCAGTAAACATATATACATATATCTTAATTTTGCCTCATACTTATGCAGGATTGGATCTCACTATCTCGTGTGAATCTGCTTATGACGATGATTATGACGGCAAAACCTGGGATTTTGGTGTTTTAGTTGCAGAATCTTAAGTTTAAACACTCGACATAAGTCATAAGGAAGCTTTACCCGACGTCTGACTTAGATTCCTTCGGTTATAACCAAGTCAGTGAGCAGGTTATCACAGGAGCCATATTTAGTAACTAGTGGAGGAAGAAATTTTCCTTTTTTTTTGTGTTGCAGCAAGAAAATTTTCTTTCGAATATTCTTCTTTGGTGATTATTATATCTCCCACGGTGGGATCTTTTTAACCCTATGAATGATAAATCTCTCCATCTCCTTGTCTTTGGGTTTCTCAGCTTGTTTCTGCTGATGCTAGCTAGGGTTTTCCGACACATTTAGCCTAGTACAATTAATTATTATTTTTCTATGGATCATGTTATATCATGCAGGCCATTAAATCTTTAGTGATTATTATATCTCCCACGGTGGGATCTTTTAACCCTATGAATGATAAATCTCTCCTTCTCCTTGTCTTTGGGTTTCTCAGCTTGTTTCTGCTGATGCTAGCTAGGGTTTTCCGACACATTTAGCTCAGTGCAATTAATTATTATTTTTCTATGAATCATGTTATTATCATGCAGGCCCTTGAATCTTAGTCGGCGTATGTATGTTAGTTAGGGTTCTTTGAGTGTTTGAAATTAGTTAGGGATTTCTATCCTAACTGTGATCAGATCTCTTAAATTTTTTAATTTGTCTCAAATAAGCTCAATTGAATGTATATTAAGACTATTTTTTTAAAAAAATAATATATTATTTTGACCAAATAATTAACTATAAACAACTAATTTAACTAAAATTTAAATTTTTAATTATTTAACTCCTTGGGAAGGACTATAAATGCCAAAATTGCATTTTTTGGGCTTTTGGATGCAACACATTAGAGGCTATGAAAGTTGATGCTTAAATTTAGATAAATTTTGTTTTCATATAAGTATAAATCATAATAAAAAAGTAGTTTTTGTTGTTGTTGGAAGTTATAATGTATCATTTCTAAAAATCATCCCCCAAGAAAGCAGAATAAAATGCTGATTTGATATGAATACGGCCCACACAATTAAAATATGCTTATTTTAATTAATATTTAAGTTAGGGAATCTTTTATATCCATTATATACAATTGATCAATGAAAAACTTATCCTTTTATATCCATTTTATGCACATGATCGTCAATAAACTTTGACCCAAGTTTTTTCTCCGATTATACTTAAGTTAACCCTAAATGTAGATGGAGAGTTAATGAGAGGAAAGAAAAGTTGGACACATCTCATTTTCCGTAAGAAACCATTCGAATTGATGTGGAGGGTCAGTATGGAGTGATCATCATGCTGCATGTGGAGAGGAACCATTAAGAACAGTGAATTGGACTATATATGTTCGGTCGAACCATTAAGAACAGTGAATTGGACTATATATGTTC
>QFDD01012027.1:0-10299 GCA_006871305.1 Vachellia collinsii
TATATTTAATACACAGTCCAAAATCAATAACTTTGGGTCTGTTTGATTAGCGTTGGGAGTTACTTTTTCAATATGATTTACGATTTATAAAGTAAGTATGTGAAATGAATTTTATCTCAACTTACGTAAAATATGTGATTTTTTAACACAAAAACACTTTATCAGATAACCACCTATGCACTGTTAAAATCCTTTTTTAAGTTAACAAATTATCATCAATATTTTTAGAATGGGTTCAATAATAAATAATAATATCTCCTACTTGTTTTTTTTTTAAGACTACTTTACCGAGGCAGATGCAAAGCCCCCCAAGAAAAGTTAGCACTGTAAAAAGAAAAGTAACACTGTTAAAAGTAAAAGAGAGTGAGTAAAAAGTCAAGAGTGAGAAAAATTATCATCAATTTTAATTTTTTTCTTAATTATTCTTAAAGAAACAGCTGTTTTAATTGTCACATATTGTAACTCTAAAAGTTTTAAAAACCTAGGGGTTGTTTGATGATCCTTAAAAAAACACTTTTACGTAAATTGAGATGAAATTTCTTTTACATATTTATATCAGATTGCGTAAAATCACTTTTAAAAGTTATTCCCAAACATACCTTTAAGCGGCTTTCATGAGTTACGAAAATAAAAAAAGTTTCATTATTTATATTTAATTTTTCGATTTTGTTTAAAAAATAGCAAATATTCTCTATCACAACTTCACAAGTACCTAAATATGATACAACAAGTGCTTTTTGGAATTATAATTTGCTCGCTCTGGTACAATATTTATATATATATATATATGTTAAGAGAAAATTGCTGAAATATTCCCGTCACAAAAATTACTGTAAAAGGATAAATAAAAAAAGTATTATATATATATATAGACACTAAACTACGTTAAAATTTAGCTTTCATACCATAGATTCAAATTGTCTAGTTTACGTAGGCTGTGAGTTAGGGGCGAGGATGGTGACTTTTGAACGGCAGAGTCGCACGTTACGAGGCTTAGCCCTTTCTGGTGGTCTGCCTCGAGCCCTTCCACCCCACACACACACACACAATAACATCCCCGGCGATGTGGGTGCCTTGTTCCTAGGGTAGTGTCACTGTTCCCCCGCGCTTTACATTCACAACACCCACACCACACAGCACAGCCGCTCTTGTCCCACGCGCGACCTCCCCTCACACGCCTCCTTGTCCCCCCCCCCACCACCACCACTCCCATCTGGATCCGTGCCCCCACCCCCCCCGGTTGTGTGGGGCCCACCGCTGCTGGCAGACAGAGAGTCGGCGCGTGTGCTGACTCTGGTGGTGGCAGGGGAATTTCGGGATTTGTTGGTTGGGTACGCAAAGGAGGCCCGACTGGGTGGGGGGGCTCTGCTCCTCTGCGCCGCGACCCTACGCCACTGCCTTCTCCCCTCCCTACGCGTGTCCCTCTTCCTCTTCCCCAACCTCAATCGCTCCTCTCATTCGTTTAGCTTTTGGAAAATTATTATATGCAATCCGAAATAAGTATATAAATTTTTTTTTGTTATATTTAGGAATAACTTTTTTAAGTGATTTTACGCAATTCAAAGTAAGTATGTAAGAGAAGCTTTATCTCGATTTACGTAAAAGTGTTTTTTAAATGATTGCTAAACAAACCCTTTATCTCGAAACGCTTCACAAATAAGCCAACCCTATTGGAAAACCATGTTCATATAAAGTAATATAAAATTCATCTTACGTACTGATCTCGTACACTGTAAATCATATTGTAAAAGTAATTTCACCCCTCATTTAAATAGATACAGTTAATTAAAAATGGCGATTGTCACATGGGTGTGTTTGGATGAGGCTACCCATTTCTTACTTTCAAGTCATATGATTTCAACTGTGCCAACAATTTTGTGAGTCAAGTACAAACCATGTGGTTAAACAGAGATTATTAAAAGTGGATTATAATTTTGGCAACCACAGGAAAGAGTACGAGTGAAAAATAACGGTTGAGTAGGGTAGACAAGAAAAGGAGCTAAATTTGGGTGTAGGGAGGTAGGCGGGCCGTGGATGGGCTTAGTTTGGGCCCCGGTAATTAATTAGTGTGTACGCATGGGAAGTGGGAACTCATTAATGGCGCAACCAAACAGAGCCTAGGCTGGTCCCTGGCTACCTCCTCTAACCTATTCCTGTTTTGTTTCGTAGCTTACACTAACACTGTCACACTCACTCACCCCATCATGCTGAGTCAACACAAACACATTTATTACATGTCGTGAATCCACACCCTTTTCCTTATCATCCTATATACATACGAATATGTTAATTCAGAGGTAAAGTATGTTTCAATTCACTATTAAAAAGTATTAAAAAGTGATTGTACGTAATCTAAAAAAATATTTTATTTTTATTTAAATGAAAGTGATTTTAAAAGTGATTTTGGGGTGTTTTCAGACATATTCATAATCATAAACATTGTGTGTGTGTGAATAATTTATAAAGCTTTCTAACTATGTATTTGACAAAAGGAAATATTATAATAATTTTAAGGAAAAATCCTTTATTAAAAAATTAATTATAAAATAGGACCTGCTCAGTTGTACATGATATAAAAATTTAGTTGCATATTGTGGAAGTTCAGTTACACATAGATGGAAGGTCTCAATTTTCCTTAATTTTAATGAATTAAGGAAAATTAATTTTATGAGCCCTTATTTTTAACTCAATTGTAATTCAATGTCTACACTTTAATTCGATGAAACAAAATCCTTATAATTCACTGCAATTCCATAACTATAGTTTTAAAACCATATTATTTAGGGTTTAGGGTTTATAAAACATATATATGACTTTATTTTCTAAAAGATAAAGATTGAATGATAAAATGGATAAAAATATGGGATGTGAACCAAAGCTTAGGGTTATAACTACAACCGAATCAAAATTATAAAGACTAAGTTGCATCGATTCAAAATATATGGATTAAATTACAATTGAGTTAAAATTTTAAAAAATGTCAGATTATTTTTCTCATAAATCAATTACTTATAAACTAGACGAATTTAGTATGTTTTTTATGAAAGATTTCATGAGGACATCCATGTCAAATATGAAAAGCTAAATAAAAATATGATATCCAAGGATGCTGTAAGATTCCATGCAAATATATACAGGGGGACTCGTTTCTTGGTTTTCCTAAAAAAAATAATGTTCGGTAATTAATGGGCCTTTGAAGGCTCAGATGCCCGATTTAGCCCAGTAGGTTTACCCATTGAGTATGGGCTGGGCCTCTTTTCATAAAACTAATAAACTTCAAGTTGGGCTTAAGTTCTAGGCCAAGCCCAAAGAATAAACTACCACTAGAAAAATTCTCTCTCTCTCTAAAAAATCTCTCTCCAGACCATACTTACATCAAGTGCCTTGTTTCCATTATATCAGGCTTTCCAATTAAATATTGTCATATGTTTTATTTTTTCATGAGTTTATAGTTAAATGATACTATTTAAAAAATAAGATATGTGGTATCGTACAATTGGAGAATTTAATATAATGGATACAAGGAATTTAACCGGAGTTTTTTTTTCCTTATTACTATTATTATTCATCAGTTTAGTTTCATATTTATACCTTTTGTGTTTTGTTGTTCATTTAACACCCTAAAATCTATTACGGTTTTATCTTTTTAGAAAAATAAAAATAAAACTCATTTCACATACTTATCTCAGATTGCTTATAATCACTTTTAAAAAACTAATCACAAACAAGATAAAAAGAAGAAAAGTGGGAGTAAGGATGGCTTGGAGAGAAAAAGAGTGTATGAGACCCACCCATTTTCCTCCCAAGTTTTTTCTTTTAAAAAAATCGCTTGATAAAATTATTATTCAGTGTTACTTATATTTTTTTATCAAAAGTATTACTTATATTTGGTGTAAAGCTATTTCCATATTATGATTTATTATCTACTCCATGCATTATATCTCAATATCCATAAACTGTCGTAAATGAAATTTAAAATAAACAACTAATGATCAATAATCATACTATATGTTTATTAAGTTCTTGAATCTTGATCACTAATAATCATGAACATTGTTGGAAAATAGACATAACATCTTTTCACTCTAAAATAATTTTATTTCAACCAAAAAAAAAAAAACTAAACCGGTACAATCAATATAACAAGATCAGATAACGTTTTTTTTTTCAGAAAAAGCTATTGATAAAAGCTTTGGTTACAATTAACCAAATCAAGACATTTGAATAAATCAATTTAGAAGCTTAGACACCATTTGTTTCAACCTAAAAAAAGAGAGAGAGGTGGGTACCATTCATGATATGATATTGATGGTGTTATAATCTTTTTACTATTTTTAAGGTTATGTGATTTAAAGTGATTGATTTGAACATTCATGCTACCATTATCATTATAATCTTTTTTAGCCAGTATGACTAAATTAATGCCATTAAAATATTTCATAAAAAAATATATAAGTGTACTATAAACGTATAATGTTCGATAATAGTTATATTAAAAATATCAATAAAATTGACTATCAATATCTTTATCTTCATCTTTTTTTTCAACCATCACCTTCTTCACTCATCTCATCATCGTCTCACTATCTTCAATATGATTTTTCATTATAATCTTTTTAATTAAATGTTATTGTCATTATCACCTGGATTAATTTACCCAATCAAATGAGATATACAAGAGAGGTGAATTTAATCTATCGTATTTGGTTCTTCCTAAAGGTTTCTTAGATGGCTTTACACAATGTTTAAGCATCCTTTGAAAAGAGGAGATAATTAAATTGAAATGAAAGAAAATAGGATGAGGGATAGATATAAAAAGAAATCGAGGGAAGATGGTTTTTTTTTTGTGTGTTTAGATGATGAATAACGAAAGAAAATAAACAAGAAAAATTATGTAACTAATTAGATATTAGATGAAATGTACTCCTTCTTATCTAAACTAGTAGAATTAAATAAAGAAATTAGTGTGATTTTAAATAAAAAACATCAAGGGAGAATTGGAGAAAAAACTTCCATTAGAGAATTAATTGTAAAATGAGACCTTCCATATAGATGCAACTGAACTTCTACAATATGCAATTGAACTTATACGTTATGTGCTACTGAGCTTCCATATATACAATTGCATAGATCTCATTTTACAATTAATTCTCCAATTGAGGATTTTTCACCAATTTTCCCAAACATCAATATAATTATTTTCAAAAATTTATAATTATTTTCTTAAGATATCGATTTTTTTTTAACAAGAGAGGGCTATAGCCCAAAAAAACATTATATCAAGTACTCTAAGGAGGATTAAATCCCATACACTTCTCATCTAATAAGGTCCGTAAATGGAGCGTAAACGAATCAAGATATCCCTATAAATTACAAACACTAAAGCATTATCAAATTTTATGAAAACAATACAGATTTGTTACCAGCATTTATTTTGCAAAAATAAAATTTTATTTAAACAAAGGTAAAAAGATATACACAACAACGTGAAGCAATAAATATATCCAAACTAAAATAAAAAACCTAGAAATGAGCTAACACATAAAACTAATCCAAACTAGAATTCATGTTTAGGAGCTAATTAAAAGTGCCTGGATAATTTTAACAAAATCACAATCAATTGTTTTCTTATGAATTAATACTCGTATCTTTACTATGACCCATTTTAATCGTCTTAAGCATTCATTAAATTCTCACATGCATGTGCTAAACTTATGATAATGGCGTTTTATGCTCCATTTCCACATTATCTTTTATGAATTTGTATAAGCTGTAGCAAATTTAAGGTCCAGTCCCTGGTCTTTTAAATCAAGCAGAACAATGTGATTGATAGATTATTAATCACACACATCTTTGGTAAAGTAATAATCAAAATGATGCTATATATTGGAACTTAATTAATCCGTTGTGTTAAATATGTTCCCTTCAATATAAGAACAACATTCGGTCCTTAATATAAGAGCGAATTAACCTTTTTAAAAAGATTGAAAAGGCTAAATAAATCATTTAATTAGAATATATATTTTGAAATACTTCTATATATGTATCATTAGATTATATATCATTCTATAAATTAGGCAAATTAGTCTTGAGGAAAATGATAAATATATCAATCAATTAATTAATTTTCTTAATCTTCTTAAAAAAACAACTACCTATATGATTGGAAGTAGTATAATTATAGAGTTTATTTTTATTTTAAATATAACATTTCAATTAATTTTGTCTCTCAAATTTATACCACTTCTGATTGCTAATATAAGATTTAATTGGGGTTAGATTTAGTTATAAATATAAGATAACAATTCATCCTTTCTCATATATTAACCATTTTTTTATCAAACTAATAATACATTTTTTTGCTAAGAAAATGTATCCTCTTATTGGAGGGTTAGGTAATATTGTTTGAGGCACCATCAATAACTTACTATAAGCACATTTCATCAATAACTTACTATAAGCACATTTCGCAACGAAGATCCGAATAGAAGATCCGAATAGTGGTGTACTACATTATGAGGAACTATCTTTGTCCACTACACCCAAACTCCATTGATGAACTAATATGTAATTTGATGTCATACAAAGTAGAGTTTAAGGACATTATGTCACATTATTAATTACATCAAAAGTGGTAATTCCGTTTTTAAACCATCCATATTATTGTTACCTATTTACGGGTTTTACCATGGAGAGGTAACTCCAATGCAATCATTACTTTAAAAAAAACTACAACCTAACTAATTTTTCTAATATCTATATATTAGTGAAGGTAAAATAGTAAATATAACTCTGATCTTATTTCTCATGTGCACTCAATACCCTAATCTTTTTTTGGCGCAATTTTGTCATCATATTTTTAATTTGGTGCAATTTCATCTCACTTCTTAACTTTTAGTCAATTCTTTTAGGCAAAATTGATATTTTAGTCTATAACTTTTAATTCACTTATAATTCAGTTTCTTAAACTATTTTATGAAATCAAACAAATTAAAAATAAGTTTCTAAGTCCCTTAACAATTTTTTCATGAGGATTTCAGAAATTATATTTATTTACAATAATTCATCCATTTAAGATTAGAAAATGCCACATTTTCTTTTAAGGTTAGTTTAAAGTTAGAATAATGAAAATTTTTTGATGTATAAATTTCATGAAAACAACCTCTATAGCTCAATTTTTCATAAAGATTCTAAAAATTAAATTAAATTTTTAAAATTCATCCATTCAGGCAAGAAATGTCATATCTTATTTATGGTCAGAAGAATGAATTTTTTTTTATTGTTTTCAAAATTGTATGGAAATAGTCTCTATGATTCAATTATTCATGACGATTTTATTAATCAAGATTATTTACAATAATTCATCCGTTTAGAATTAGAAAGGCTAAGTTATAGAGGTTTACAACAATTCAAGTTTATTTACAATTTTTATCAAGTTTATTGTAAATAAACTTGATTTCTGAAATACTCATAAATCATGGTTTTCTGACCCCAAACTAGGGATAAAATAAGATGTGACCTTCCTCACTCGAAATGGATGAATTTTAAAAAATTGATTTGATTTCTGGAATTCTCATAAAAAATTTAGCCACTAAAGTTGTTTCCATAAAATTTGAATATAGTGAAATTTTTTTCATTATTCTAACCCTAAACTAGCCCTAAAAGAATATGTATCATTTTTTACCTTATATGGATAAATTATTATAAATAAACTTAAATTTTGAAATTTTTATAAAAAATTGTTGAGCGGATTTGGAAGCTCATTTTTTATTAGTGTGATTTCATAAAATAGTTTAAGGGATTGAATTATAAGTAAGTTAAAAGTTTATAACTAAAATATCAATTTTCCTTAAAAGAATTGATTAAAAGTTAGGGGAGTGATGGAATTACACCAAATTAAAAATATGAGGGACAAAATTACACCAAAAAAGGATTAAGATACTGGGTGCATCTGAGAAATAAGATCAGAGTTATATTTACTACTTTATCCTATTAGTTATATAACTGTTCCATTAAATTTTGCCCTTGATAAAGTATCAAATGATAGCTGAAATTGGCAAAAAGCAGTATGTGCGTGTATATATATTCACAGCATTATAGTTTCATATGTATCATCGATACATCGATGCTATCGATGTGATTCCGCAGCATTAATTAAACAACACGTCGATCAGAACTATAGAAAAATCATATTGTTCCCATTTTCGTTGCTGGTTAACAACATTAATCTAACCATTCTGCAGTAAATTTTACAGCTACCTTAGTGTCCGCGCAACATGGTCATATTCACACACACAGAGCACACACACGAACATTCGATATATGCAGAGAGAAAAATCGAATTCTCACAGGTTCACAGCTTAATTCTTTTCTTCCTTCTTCGTTTTTTTTTTGAAGGAACTAGCTGGAACAAGAAGAAATTCTTCAACATTAACTATATATATAGTTATCATTAATTTACACGAATTTGTAACACACATAAATAATAATATGAAACGAACTGATGGCTATTAATAAGCATTACTACTACTCTCGGATTTTTCTTTCTGTTTCCACTCTAATCCAATGAATCTGCATGGTGATGAGAACCTGATCTTATACTCAGAAATAGTCTCAAGCTTAGGTGACCAAACTTGGTCCTTTGACCTCACAAGTTGCTCATAATGCTTCTGCAATTCTGGAGTACTACAAAGGAAGCTCTTGCTATTCGGACTATTGTTATCATTATTACTGATACCACTGCTTCTACTCTCGCCACAGCTAATAATCTCTTTATTTTGATGATCTCCTTCAACAATTAGGCTCGTGATGAACTCTGGCTTCACTTTTATCACAGCCCTTCCATTGGATCCCTTCAGGTACTCGAACGGGCACTGCCCGAACTTTATCGGGGACCGGCTGGCACACGACCCGAGGGCCGCGAGGGAGGCGGCGGAGAAGACGCCCTCACCACACCCCAGCCGGTCGATTGGGAGGATGAAGTAGGTTTGCCCTAGCATGAGCTCATCGTCGATGGCGAGCACCGGGACGGGTTGACCGATGAAGAAGGAGTCGGCGTGGCACACCATCATCTCCGGGAACTGGAACATGATCTCGCCGGCGATGTGCTTCTTGCCACTCAGAATCCTCGTGGTTCCTTCCCAGAATACAAGCTTCACCGACGATGAAGAAGACGAATTAGGGTGTGGGTAAAAACAAGGGATTAACATTACGTTTCCCATATAGATCGAAGATGAAGAAAGTGAGTGTTTGGGCTGGATAGAAATATACAGAAGCAGGAAGAAGAAGAAGATAAGTAGATATAAGAGAGACAAGAAAGAGATGAAGAAGGATAGAGAATATTAGGGAAAAAGAACATTTGACTTGGATAAAGTCTAGGTTTGTGTCCCCTGTGTGTGATAGTGAGCGATGTGGTCTGGTCAGACTTGCCGGCGTTGAATTTTTTTGGCCTCTCGTGATTTGTAAGGATGCTTTTTATTTGAACAGATTGCGTAAATAATGTCAATTAATTAAACTTAAAATTGATTAACATAAACAAAACGTTTTTAATAGCAGTTAACATTAATATAGAATATAAGATTTATTGCTGATTAATTATATACTACTCATAAATGATTAAATTTACCTTTTTGGACTTACACAATATAATGTATGAGATTTGCCTAATTATTTTTTAAATATAAATTTTATGTAGTCCTTAATTGCTACTATCTTTTCATGCTTCATATCACTCATCTTCTTTCATATGATCGAATATAAACAAATATGCGATGAATCGTTGTGTCACACACACTCACACTCACCCACCAAAATAATTATTGGCTTAAGTAGTAGACACTCGGTTTTCTCAAACAATAAGAAGAGTTCAAATCTAAATTAAAAAATAATATTGAGTGATTTATTTTTTTAATTGGCATTGGCTCCAACATTGCTAAAATTTGATCTAGTAATATTATGTATAATATTTACATTATTATATATTTATATGGTTTTTGTACATTATATGTTAATAACTACCACCTGCTTACTGACATATAACTACTATTGATTTAAATAATTTATTATTAAATTAATTAGTATTTTTTTTGTACGAGTTGAATAGTCTTCACTGAATTTTGTCGTGTTGTTTTAATAGAGGCAAATACAATTTATTTAAGAACTTGAGTACTAAACACATTTGACCATATTATAAAAACAAACAAAAAGGCAAAAGAAGTTAAACCATATTACCTTATTAATTAATTACTAATTATACACAATATTCAAAATTTCAAATCTAGTGATGCTTCTTTTTTTAAC
>QFDD01012099.1:0-14743 GCA_006871305.1 Vachellia collinsii
GAAGAAAAAAAAAAAAAAAAAAAAGAAAAAAAAAAGAAAAAGTTAATTAAATAAAAAACGAAAATTGAAATAAAAAAATGAAAGGGAAAAGATAAAAAGAAAAGAAAAAATATAAATAAAAAAAGACAAAAAAACGTTAACTAATAGAAAAAGGAAAATATAATAAAAACGTAAATTGAAATAAAAAAAAAAGTTTATAAGGTTGGACTTGACCTAGGATGAAAATCTGGGCCTACGTACCCTTTAGAGGAATCAAAGCCCACGTAGTTCAGTGTAGAAATGCGTGTCACTTGCTTTACTTTTTTTTTAAGAAAATTGTTTTATTTAATTCACCAAAAAAAGTATTTTTTTTGTTCAGTTGGTATCTATTATTTTAGAAAAAAATCTCTTATTGTTTATTTCTTGAAGGAAGTAGGAATTTGTCAAAAATTTTAGATCATATTTCCTAAGCAGATTCCCATAACCTCACACAGAAATACAATCGATTGTACCTGAGAAGGTTCTTAAAACCTCACACAGTGTAAAATGATTTCAAAATAGTTTCCCTTTGCTTTTTCAAAAAATATGTTCATTTATTTTCATTTGAAGGAAACAATGAAAATAAAAGCAAGCTTCATACATGTTAATCACACATGTGTATTGATCAAAAAGAGAATGAAATAATAAAGAAGATGAAGGATTAGTGTATCTCTCGCCTCCTTCTATTTTCTCCTCCAAAATCCCAAAAACCAACATCTCTTGCTTCAACCTCTACTTCCCTTTTTATAGGTAACAAGTAGGGTTTCCAAATATTTTTATTTTTGGATTTTTCAATTTTTATTAATTTTTCAGATATCAAAAAACTACTTAATAGGCTAGCAATCAACATAAATGAGGAGAAATTTTTATTTTCCAAAATTTTTCTATTCATCAAATTACCTAATTTGAAATTGATTAACATAAAGGAAGGATTTTTTCCCTATAATTTTTGTTTTTTATTTTTTCTTGAGGAGCAATAATCAAACTTTCCTAATCTAAACCCAATCATTGTTAATACATTTTTTTATTTTTTATTCTTTAACGACATTTCTTAATTAAGGTAAGGAAAACTTTCCCAAATTTCAATGGAAGATTAATCATCATAAATGACACTTTTCAAAAACAATCTTCCCAAATTATAAGAAATTATCATGAAGGATTTTTCTCAATTACTTTTGTGGGGCACGGAAAAAGAGGATGTTTACACTCCTCATAGCTTCTTGGCTCAACAACAGAATCCAAATTCATTAAGAAACAAAAGTGTGAGGCAGATACATGTGTATAATCTATATAATTCTCAACTGGGTATAAACAGTTACCTCCCTTTTTATGGAGAGTTCCCTGTGTAGCCAAGATACATACATAGTTGTTACATAGTTGTTGGCCTAGATTGGAGGTCTCCTATCTCTATTGCTACACAAAGTTGGTGGAGGAACCAACATAGGATCTCCTAAATGATATTGATCATGATTAGGTGGGCTACTACATCTCCCACTCCAGTTTGGGCAGGTGGCAATGGATTTGTGTTGCTACATGGTTTCGTAACATGAGGAGATTCATGTTTAAAAGCATCAAAGTAAAACATATGTTTGAAATCATTAGGCACGTGGCATGCTATCATGAGAAGGAAATTTATCCTCAAAAAAAGTAACATGCCAGTTGACCAGTAACCTGTGAGAACGGAGGTCGAGTAAAACAAATCCTTTCAGAGTGGGGGGATAACCCAGAAAAACACAAGCAGTAGAGCGGGGCTGTAACTTATCATGCACAGTAAGATCAGTAGCACAAGCTAAGCAACCAAAAACATGTAAATGCCATAGAGTTTTTCATAAGGAGTCTTATAGGCTAGAATACGAGAGGCTATACGATTAACTAAATAGGCAGCCATTCGAACACATTCTCCCCAGTATGAAATGGGGATGCCGGACTGAATAATCAAGCTGTGAGATATTTGCATAAGGGTACGATGTTTGCACTCAACAATACCATTTTGTTGAGGAGTATAAGGACAGGTGGTCTTATGAATGATTCCTTTGTCCAGAAAAAAATGTTTAAGCTCAAGATTGAGAAATTTTGTACCATTATCAGTCCGAATACATTTAACATAAGAGGAAAATTGAGTAGAAATATAAGCTAATTTTTTTTTAATATGCACTGTAGTTTCATATTTATGGTGCATCAAAAAAACCCAGGTAGCCTTGGAAAAATCATCCACAATAGTAAGGAAAATTTGATATCCTTGATGTGTAAGTGTCTTATAGGGGCCCCATACATCTATTTGTAGTAAGTCAAAACAAGCTGTAGATTTAATGCAACTGGGAGAAAAAGGTAATTTTGTTTGTTTAGATTGCATACAAACATCACCAGGTAAGTCTGGAGCAGACAAATCAGCAACAACATTTAAATGTTTCAAAACGGAATAGGGTGCATGACCCAAATAATGGTGTAGTAAGCGAACATGTGATTTACATGTACTAATGTTTGTATTCACAATAGCAAAATTAGAAACAACAGGATTAGAAACAAGTTTAGGATGATCATCATATTGCAAGATATAGAGCCCATCAACTAATCTACCAGTCGCCTTCATCTTTCCACCTCAAAGGCCCTGCATCAAGCAACAATCAGGAAAAAATGCAACCATAAATTGTTGTTCTTTAGTCAACTTAGAAACAGATCTCAAGTTAAATTGCAGTTGTGGTGCATATAAAACATTATCAAGTCTAAACCATTTGAAAAATACACAATGCCTATATGTTTAACCTGTATCTTATCACCATTTGGAATTCTAATGTTAGCAATAGGTCCAGTATAGACATGATGCTTATAAAGTAAATGTAAATCCCCAACCAAATCTGTTGTGGCTCTAGAATCTATTACCCAATTAGTGTGCGCATTCTTATATGAAGGGTAAATAGTCAAACATGTACCCGTAAGGGCATGAGCTGTAGCAGTGGGGTTTGTGTCTTTTTTTAAAAAATCAAGTAGCCTCTCATATTGGTCTTGAGTCAAAGTAGGCGTTATCATATTGGTTATGGGTCCAGAACCTTCTTTGTCAACTGATTGACTCAAATTAGCAACCTCCACATTTTTTTCCTTCATTCCCCTTGAACTCTAGGGGAAAGCCAACTAGGTGCCAACAATTTTCTTTAATGTGGCCCTTCTTATGGCAATGTGCACATTTAGACAGTGTGCCTCCTCTCCCCCTACCTTTACCACGACCTTTGCCTTTGGCAACCATGGCCACACCATCCACTCCAGCACATTTTTTAGAAGTAGAAATATCCTGTTGTGCCTTATCTTTTGCAATCATGGCAAACGCCTGATTAACACTAGGAAGAGAACTCATTAGCAATATTTGGCTTCTAGCCGCAGCAAAATTTTCATTTAGGCCAACAAGAAATTGTAAAAGTTTCTGTTGTTGAGTACGGTCAGCATACAACTTCGAAGTATCACATGCACATGAAGGTAACGGAAGAATGGCAAATTTCTCCTCCTATAGTTTTTTCAGTTTGGTGTAGTAACTTGAAACCGTGGAGGAGCCCTAATGTAAATTAGAAATTGCACGATGAAGAGAAAAGATTCGAGATCCGGTTACTTTATCGAAGCGTTCTTGTAAGTCATCCCACACAGATCATGCATCTTGGAAGAAGATGAGGCTATTTGCTAGTTCTAGAGAAACGTAATTAAGAATCCATGAGAGAATGATGGCATTGCATTACTCCCACTAGTCTTGCAAGTGCTCCCCCACAAAGGCTTTTGTGCAGGATCCATCAATGAAGCCGAGCTTATGCTTCCCTTTCAAAGCAAGACGCATCGCTAGACTCCATAGCGTATAATTGTTGCCTCCCATAAGTGATTGAGTGATGATGGAAGCTCCTTGCATGTCGGATGGATGAAGGAAGAGAGGGTGATTAAACTTCACCTCACCAGTTTGGGCATCATTGCCACTTTGCTTGTCTGCCATTTGTCCCTCGCTGTGATGTCGCCTTGACGAGAGAGAGGAAAAGGAGTGGCCGCTCTGGTGTTGTTTTGCATCAAAACCTTAGGGTCTTTGCTTTCTTGATAAGTAGGCCTTGGATTCTTGGGCCTTTCTTGAGTATACACGGATGGACTTAATGGACCAGATGCTATGATACCATGAAGAGCAACGATTTGCTAGATAATGCATATATTTCTCATTCACATTGAAGAAAAAATAATTGTCCATACATCAGAGTCCTATGGGGTGCTCCATTTATATAGAATACAATGATCAATCCTATTGGGCCTTATATATCCAGGCCCATTAACTAATTTCTACATAGTTCAATAACAAAAATCTACCAAGAAGAACACAATGACATCCAGAATTATGAACATCGTCTTAATGTGGAAATATACTGTAAATTAAAACATAAACTAAAGGTGGAGGTCACTACAACTCTAAAAAGTAGCAGCATCAAGCCTGTGGTGCCTTACCCAATAATCCTCCTCTAGAGCTTTCACCTAAAAATGGTAAGATAGGCGGGATGAAATAATGCCTCCATAACTCAAAGCTTACATACTTACCTACCAACACCATCTATGATGTGCCATGTAGGACTAACAGTCAACATCAATGATAATCTGGTCTTTGTGGATCAGGTTAAAGGGGAAGTGGTGTTTAAGCTCATATCAAGATTGACCTTGGCTTTAAGTGATGTGCTGTATGCACTTGAGATTAGGGCAGATCTAGTCTCTGTGGCTCAGCTCGAGAAGGCTATGATTAAAGTGTCTTTTGAACCTGACAAGATTATCATGATAAAGACTAATGTGATGCTTAGGAAAGGCTAATGTAATCAGGGAATATTTGTTTACTCTATTGATTTTTTTGGTGTGTGCATGCTAGACTAGGATATGTTCATAAATCTTAAATAGAAAAATAGCAAAAAATTGGGCTAATTTTTTATTTTGAAAATGTTACCATAAATAAATGTGAAGTTTGTGTAGAAACCAAATTGAATAAAAAGCCAAGACCTTCCATTAAAAGAAAAACTGATTTGTTAGCCTTAATTTATACTAATTTGGGGGATTTGAAAAAAAAATGAAATCAAAGGTGGAAAAAAATATGACATCACTTTTATGGATGATTTTCAAGATATACTAAAGTATATTTGTTAATAAATAAAAATGAAGCTTTTAAAATTATTTATTTTGGAAAGAAGCCATAAAATCTGAAATTAATTATTTAAATAAAAACAAAACTTGGATTTTGGTTAACTTGCCTCCAAGAGCAAAGTCTATTGGTTGAAAATGGGTTGTTAGGAAAAAATATTTTCTCTTGTAATAATGATTTTTTCAGTTAGAATCCTTATTATGTTGGCTTCAATTTTTAAACCTTTTATTCACCATATAGATGTTAAAACGTTTTTAAATGGTGATTTAGAAGATGAGATTTATATGGTATAACCTGAAGGATGTATCATTCCTAAGAAAAAAAACAAAGTTTTTAAACTTGTTAAATTATTATATGGTTTAAAAAAAGCGCCTAAATAGTGGCATGAAAAGCTAAGTGAAGTCTTGCAAAGTGTTGGTTTTTCTACTCTTAAAGTAGAAATGTGTGTTTATACAAAACTTATAAATAATCACTGTGATTATTTACTTGTACGAGGATGACATGCTTATTTTTTGTACTAATGTGAATGATGTGCACGAAACTAAATGCTTTCTTGCTTCAAATTTTGATACGAAAGATTTGGATAAAGAAAAAGTGATTTTGGGTGTTAAAATCATAAGGAATGATAATGACATCTTTCTCATGAACATTATGTTGAGAAAATTTTGAGAAAGTTTGAACGATATGATGAATCTTCTGTGAGTACTCCTTACGACTCTATTGTATAGTTAATAAAGCATAAAGGACATCCAATTGCTCAATCTAAGTATGCATTTATTATTAGGAGTCTGTTTCATTTAATAAACTATACCATGTTAGATGTAACCCCTTATATTGTATTAAATCTCAAAATTACATATATTAATATTACTTCATCTAGGTCCAGAGAACAAGAGATATGGGAGATACACATTGCCCACAAACTAAACACAATATATATTCTGACTTAGGGCACAAAACATGCCCACAAGTCACCACCAAAAGTCAATGGATCAATGATCCATTTAATGTCGTTCTAAAACATATAGATCCATATAATTCATCGTATAAATCATTGGGATCTCAACCTTACCAAAAGGTAAATCATCAATGACATGTCTAATATAATGACATAATCATAAAGATATGATCACATTAGGCAATCCCTATAAGTTCAGGAATATATATCTCTTATCAAAATAACCTAAGAAGCTATCAAACTGCCGGTTCCTTCCCTTCACTTTTCAAACCACTAAGGTTATGTAATATCCATATTCTTTGTATCAAGAAAATGAGGCTAAAAATGTAATTAAAGATCAGTTAGAGGTTAGATAAAGTAGTAAAAATCCTAAGGATGTCATAAGTACTTGCCACCCTCATCAATGACAAAAGTGTAATTTTTAAGAAGTTCAGATAACTAAGGGCAATTTGGTAATTATCATCAGATTATCAGAAAATTGTCCCATAAACATAGAATGAATATAATAATTCCCCAAAAGATATTTGAGGCAGAATTGAGGTTAAAGTAGCAAGAATAACCTCAAAAGGAATTTTCAGTTATTATTTAATATTTGGTTGATTAAGGAATTTTTAGTCAAATATAATTATTAAAAATACTAAAAGGCATCAAATAATGATTTAAGAGGTGGGGAAATTAGCTTAAGAATTATGAAAATTTTCAAAAATGAATTCAGGTTTAAGTTAGCAAACCCTTGAAAATTGTTATTACAAGAAAGTGCCAAAAGGGCATTTTCAGAAAGAGTTTAAGGTTGAGAAAAATTAGAGAATTATCTCCTAATTAATGTAAACTTTTAATGGTCATACACTGCTCAAATGATCAGAGGATGCTCGAAAAGTATTTCCGAAAGAATGGTTTTTGATAAAGTAACAAGATTGGACTATAAAGTAACAAAAGTTGGTAAAAAAAAAAAAGGGGACTTCAAGTCATCCACATGGCATCATCTTGTTTAATGAGTAAAAGTAAGAATGGTTATCCCCATGTGATACAAATTATTAGTAGAACATTATTTTCAGACCGGAGTGGGCCCTGCATGCATGGTCTTAATTTTTAAACACTTCCAAGACACTCCAAGGGTCATTTGAGTCGGCCAAGCAAGGGGGGTGTGGTGGGTGAAGAAGAAGAGAAGGAACAGAGAAAAAGGCCAATATCAAGAGGAAAATTCAAGGAAAAGGTGAGTTTTTGGTATAAAATCTTCAATTTCTTCAAGTTTCTGGTATCAAGACAGCCATTAATCTTACAAACTCTTCTTGATTTGGGGTTCAAGACCTAGAGCTTTTAGAGAGAGAAAGTGAAGAATAACAAAATCTAACTCTAGTGATGTTGTTGATAGTTGGATTTATTGTTGTAATTTTTGGGATGCAAATACCCTAGGGGAGATGCTATCCAATTTTTGTAAAATGAGAAGGAGAGTGATTTTGTAATACCCCCAGATTTCTGGTATTAGGAATCTAAGGCTAAGCGTGTAAATAAAGATTAGTTATAGGTTAAGTGAAATAGTAAAAACCCTATGGATGTCTTGGGAACCTACCACATTGAATAGTGGAAAAAGCGTAATTTTTAAAAAAGTTCAAGTAACTAATGGTAATTTGCTAATTTTCACTAGAATATCATAAAATTTCTATAGAAGCATAGAAAAGAAGAGAATAATTTCCCAAAATATATTTGAGGTCAAATTGAGGTTAAAGTAGCACAAAATACCTTAAATGTTTTTGGGATATTAAGGAAGTAAATTAACAAATTTATCTATCATTTTTTTCAAACTAATTTGCTTGACTTATAAACTGATATATAATCTAATAGTCTATATAAATATTTTAGAATATATGCTATAATTAACTGATTTATTTAACTTTTTTTATCATCCAAAAAATCAACTAGTTTTTATATTAACACTTACATTATTTTAATCCATATCAAGTCTCTGTTCAAAGTCTTCCTGGAAGACTTTGAATCATTAATCTTGTCGACAGGCCGGCTTTGGTCTTATTACCATCCGCATAGTCACAGATCTCAATTGAGCTGTCAATTTTGAAAGCTGTAATGATAATGACAAGTTGCATCCAAAACAATTATTATTTTAATTCAAGACCAAGTCTTTATTCAAAGTCTTCCACTGGAAAGTTCAAAGGAAAGCAAGGGTTCTCTTTCCTCTTGAAGCTACAAATCAACACATGCCTGGTCTACACAGAAAACACCATTTCACATATCCTCTTTCTTTTTCAAAACTTCCTCTTTGAAGTTCATTGTAGAGTTTAATCCAATTAACCATATCGTCATGGCAAGTTTTGGAACGACCCAGAGAAATCCCACTTCATCAACACCTCCTTCATCCTCTGATCAACCCCATGAACCAAAAGCACCTCATGAAAAGCTGTTCAAGGAACTCCACTTTTACTGTCCTCTTAACATTCCCTTAACCCCAGAAGCTGCAGCTCTTCGGATCATCAGAAACTTGGGCAATTTAGGGTTATATTACACACTTTTTGTATGGATCATACTCTTCATAACCCTAATCCCTCAACGCAAGGTTTCTCTGATTCTTCTGGTTATCATGACCTATGTGACAACCTTGTACTTGCTGCTATTAAGGGCATACCCTAATTCTTATGTCCTTCACAGAGTTATAGACAAAAGGTTTGTTTTGGCTCTCCTTGCAATTGCCACTATGGTTCAACTAATTGTAACGAGAGCTGGTATTCATCTCGGTGTGACTTTAGCATGTTCTGTGCCTCTTGTTTTGCTTCATGCTGTTTTATGGATTAGTCATCAAGAAAATTATGAGAATTATGACGCTTCAGGTGTTGAAGAACTCGCTCCTCTTTCTGTTAAAAGTGCAAATGTAGGAGAGGGCCTAGATAGGGTGTGATAAAAGTGAAAACGGAGGAGAGGGCCTTTATATGGTGTTGAATAACTCGCTCCTCTTTAGAGAGTCTGTTGGAGATACTATGCTATATATATATATATATATATATCTATCATGGATGATATTTTTCAAACATTTATGTTGGTCTTGAATTTTGAACAATAAATTGGATACTCAAGATTTTCCTCGGAGTAGCTTGTATTGAAGTGATGGAGTTTTTCCTTTTATTTTGGATTAAGGTGTGTCCAAAATTCTTTTAAATTGCATTTAACATTTTAAAATATTTTGTGAATATGTAAAAACTTAAAGTATTTTTTTAAATTCGTTAAGCGCTCTAAAGTATTTTTTAAGTCTTAACAGTGGATACACACAAAAAAATATTTTAAGATTTTTAGACGTACTTGAAAAAATATTTCAGGGTGCTGAGTACACAAACAAAAATACTTTAGGCTACTACACGCATATGGAAAAAAAGTTTAGGATGCTAGATCTACCACAAAATACTGTAAAGTGTTACATTCATATAAGAAAATACTTCAGGATACTGGACATACCTTAACCCTTTTTGTTTTTATGCTTTTGTGTAACAATGGTTGGCACACGATTTTAGTGCTGTCATTTACAACATAAATATATATATTGGTGAATCATAGACTCAATATAAGGTATGTTCTTTGCAAAGCTTTTTGAAATGGATGCATTATTTCATTATTCACTACAAAAAAAAAATGGTGATTTTATAACGATTATTTCTTATCATTGTAGCGGTTATTAACTCCTGCAGGAAATATTGTAGCGGTTTACTAAACCGCTGCAAAACTCACAATGACAACAAATTTAGTAGCGGTTTTAGTAAACCGATGCGCACATAAGAAAAACCGTTACTACTTTGCAGCGTTTAATAACCGCTACAAAGTAAACGGTGGAGAATTTGTAGCGGAAATAAAACCGCTACTAATATGTAATTACAGAAAAAGAAATAAAAAATATTGTAGCGCTTAAATTAAAAATAGTGAAAAAAATTGTAGCGATTTTTTTAACCGCTACTAATATTCAAATTGAAAATAGGTTTAGCGCCAAAATTTAAAGATTCCCGCCAACATTTTGCAACGGTTCAAAACCTCTACAAATTGTATTATACATAAATTAAAAAATCCCGCATTATTTCTCTCATGAGGATTTTTGTAGCGAATATAAAACCGCTACTAAAGTAAATAATTATTTTTTAAAAACATACACTTTATTCTGAATAATGTTTTAATTATTAAAAAATTTATTACAATTATAGAAAGTAATTTATAATTTATAATAGATGAATAATTAATTAAAATGAAGTACTAGTGATTAAATAACATATATTGTTTGCTGCAATGATTTAAGTGCCTGAAAAGAAAAAAAAAGGATTATTTCAGCAAAATCAATATTAATAAATTAAATAAAAAATGCATAACAAATGACAATTAACATTAAATAAATACAATAAAAAGATAAAGGGCTAAGAAGAATACCTATAACAAATACTACACATCATCAGAAGCTTTCCAAACCAACCATAAATGAGTAAAGCGGCCAGTGGGAGAAAAGAAAATGAGAGTAGGAAACGAAATGGGGTGGAAAGGTATTTATAGGATGTCTGCACCTAGGCCTCAACCCGTGCCTAGATCTAGGCGTCCACTCGAGCGTCAACCTGCTTTAGGACCTCCTCTCTCAGCTCAGCACGTAGAGACTCTCGGTCTACATCGGAATCACCGTGCCTCCTGGGTCCCGATGTGGTTGCTTGGGACGCAGCAGCAGAAGATGAAGTCTTAGCTTCATATCTACTACTCCCGAAGACTCTAGTCCTCGCCACAAACCCGAAGCTTGGAAGTCGCTCGGGGTGCCGATCACGCCCTTCCATCGCCGTCTTCAGTGAGAGAGTGGGGTCTAAGGTTGACCCCTGGGACTCCCTGAGCTCAGCGTCAGTTCGCTGAATACGCTCCTGAAATAGAAAAAAAATGATATTAAATAATTATATAAAATACATTAAATATTAAATATTTATAGAAAATACAAAATATACTTACAATAATCTGCTCAGTCTCCTAAAATAATGGAGTCCCGTCATTGTGCCTATGGGTGGCCACATACATATCTCTGTATGTGGCCCTCCGACCCTCCCTCCTCGCTGCATCGTCCTAAATAAACATAATATAACAATTTTAATAACAATTAACAATTAAAAAACAATTAACAAATTTAATAACAAATAATTTTAGATTTACCATCTCAGCATAAGTGCAGGAGAATGGTTTCGATCCTGCCGTATGGTGGATCGTCTG
Source organism: Vachellia collinsii (assembly GCA_006871305.1). NCBI lineage: Eukaryota > Viridiplantae > Streptophyta > Magnoliopsida > Fabales > Fabaceae > Vachellia > Vachellia collinsii. The sequence goes on from QFDD01012099.1 coordinate 11,337, forward strand.
GCGTGTGCGGCTCTATGCAGCTCGCCTGGAGATAGCCATACTACCCGATGACCTCATCCACCAGACAAATCTTGCCCAGCTTTCGGGTTGAACCGGGTCAAGCACGTCTTTTGCCACCTCCTGCATAGTCCGCGTGCCATCCCAATTCTTCGAGTTGTACAGGTGATTTCGCCTGTTCTTCCACCCATCTCCCATCTTTGAGATGGAATAATTCTTGTGCGTATCCCGCACAGCAAATTTATTCTGCAAAAAAAACATATCAAAGTTAGTCAGTATTTTAAAAAATAATAATAACTTAATTTAAAGAAATATATTAAAATTATACCTTAACTTTATTCACCCAAACCCAATCTTTGTCTTCTTTCCGCACCCTCTTCCACGTCTCGGCGTTGATATCAAACTGGCCGTAGTTCCCTCCTTGCTTCGACAGGTAGCGGTGGTACAGCTGACCGACCTTCCCAACCGGTTGCCGTGTCAACTCATTCCAGGGTACCACTATCCGGTGGCCAGCATCGAGCTGAGAAACATCCCTCAATGCCAGTTTCCTCTTCTGCGGCCTCCCTGTCGGATTTGCACATTTCATTCAAACATTAACATTATAAATTAAATTAATTCATCAATTTTAATACAAAATATAAATCTAAATTACTCACGTTGAGTGTCCACTTCAAAGCCAGTGGACCGTGAAGCAAAAGGCCAAGGGAATCCCTCTTTCTTGGCAATATCCTCATCCTTGAAGTTCTCAGCCGCCTCGACTGAGATATTTGGAAAATCAAAATCTTCGACGCTGAGATATGTATTGTCAGGATTGGCCTCAGCGCTGCTAGCATCCAGAAACTCCTACTCCTCAGGATTGGCCTCAGCGCCACTTCATTCCGAGATGTCCTCATGCGGTATCATAGGCTCCTTACCGGGCCTACATGTAGGATCGGGACTAGACATCTATAATAAAATAAAAAAACATTAAAATAAAGTTAAAAATAAAAAAAATAAATTATAAAATATAAAATATAAACTAAATTTATACCTTTTTAGCTCAACAATAGACTGATCTCTCTCTATTTTACTTTTTGAAACTCTTTCGATGTGACGTTTTTGAGAAAATAGAAGATGAATATATAGGGCGAGGAGTTAGCAGCGATTGTACACAAACCGCTACAACTTAATAGTGGTTCTGGAAAAACCGTTGCTCAAACCGCTGCAAAATAAGATCACTTCTCAGAAAACACACAAATTAGGAGCGGTTTTACAAAAACCGCTGCTAAATGGGAGGGAAATCCGTGACGTTTCAATTTTGCATCGGTTTATTTTGTAGTGGTTAATAAAACCGCTACAAAATTGTGACCCTTCGTATTTTGCCGCGCTTTTTTTCAAAAAACCACTGCAAATTTTCGTTACAATTTTGGCGAGTCATTTGCGCCACATTTTGTCGCGGTTTTAAACCTCTACTAAATAGCCAGCGTGGCAAACGCTTATTTTCCGCGGTAAATTAGTTTACAACCGCTACAACTTATAGCTTTTGTTGCGGTTTTTGAAACCGCTACAAATTAACCGCTATAAATGTTCCGTATTTTTGTAGTGATTTAAGGATGATGCTGATCGATGTGGAAATTGAATCATCGAAAATGACATGTAATAATATAATTTATGGACGATTTATAAGTTATAAATAAAGCAGTATAATAGGAGATCGAGTAATAATTTTTTGATAAAAAGGGAGAGGAACATTCAAGAGAACGCCAGTGCCTTCTTCTGTAACTCAATACTGCACTGAGAATTTGAAATGCACCACGTTATTAAAATTGAATAAATTCATTTTTGGAAATACGAAGAAGGTCCACTCATAAAAAAAAAGTGTGAAAACACACATCGCATTACACAAAAAAAAAAGTTGATAATAAAACACTGCGTAAACGAATTTTTAATGGTTATTTAGTTTTTAAATTTAAATTACTTTTCCAAAATTTAAAATAATTCATCAAACATGGATGTTCACTTTGTCAAAAAAAATTTTTTGGATTTGCATATTAAAAACTACGAGAAAACTTAACTCAAATTCCTTATATTCATTGTGTAAAATTCTCTAGTCATACATAGATATGCGTTTTATTTTTTTATATAAATTTAAAGTTAAATGATAATATTTTAAAATTATGACCAACATCCTTATCTAATTGAAGAACTTGAGATAATAGATATAAGATACTTGAACAATTATGGTCCATCTTGTAATTGTTTTGATCTCCTTGTATTTACCAAAGAAAAGGAAAATGAAAATTCAAAGAATAATGGGGATAAAAAAATTATGGATCATACTTACACTTACAACAAATTCCATATATTGTCAACTCCTCTAATTTTATGTGGTCATGTGTTCTTTTTTTTTTTTTTGCTTGAGTTTAAGTTAAATAAAGATATTTTAAAATATGACATATGATCATATATAATTAGAGAACTAAACATAACAGATATAAGCAACTTGACTAAGGTATGGTCCATAGTGAAGATAAAACCTTGATCTAAGTATTTTAACCAAATATTATTTATCTTTAAAATTTTAAAATTATACCTTTTATATTGTTTAGATTCTATATTTTTACGTAAAGGATATTTTTGGCCAAAAACAGATAAAGGATATTATGAAATCAGATTTGTTTTATCCACTAAACTTCTTAAATTTCTTAATCATAATTCTTAAAGTAGTTCTTCTAAATCTTTTGATTATCCTTGAAAAGGAAAACAAAAAATTAAAGTACATCGTAAGAAAAATTTCGTAACGAATTTTTTAATGCTTATTTAGTTTTCAAATTTAAAATAATCCTTCAGACGAGGAATTTCACTTCGTGTTTTTTATTTTTTTTTTCATTTTTATTATATTTTCTTGGTTTTATATTTTAAAAGTAGAGAAAACTAGAGAGAAAATTACATTTTTCTGTGTTTAATTTGTCTGAGAAAATAAAAGAGAGGGGGAAAGAAATTTGGGAAAATGACAAGAAACTTACACTTGAATTATGGAAACCCAAAACGCTGCCATGAATTTCGTAAAGGACAATTTGCTGTCAGACAGCAATTTGGGTCTTTGAATTTTAAGGGAAATGATGAAAATGCCCTCTAAAGCAAAATGCCCTCTAAAGCTCTCTCTCTCTCTCTCTCTCTCTCTCTGTGTCTTCGAAGGCTCCAGGCTTCTTCTCTCTTCTGCAAACTATCATTCTGGGTTTGCTGCAGAATAAGCCTTCAATACCCAATACTTTTCGCCACAAAAGTCTTGTAGAGAAAACTATCATAGATATTTTCAGAAAATTTTCCGTTTCTTTTTTTCCCCAATAAATTATTTGCCCCTTTCTGTAAATTTTCTTCCTGCTTCTTTTTCTTCATTTGAGGAAAACATTGAGACAGGGGAAAGCAAG
>QFDD01012100.1:0-10485 GCA_006871305.1 Vachellia collinsii
AAAGGTCTCATTGACAACTCCTCTCACCTAAGTTTGGAAGGTTTTCTAAACTAATTAAGATTTGGTTTTAAAACAAGTCTCCCTAAACTTTTAGAAGTGATGAAGGTTTAATCAATACTCCAAAGGGCAATTCCATTTATTGAGTTTTCAATCTATCCATTTTATCGTTTCTGTGATTTGTATCTTTCTACAACTTGAAAATCCCAAAAAGAACTTAATCCTACTTCCTGCAATTTCATCAAATGCACAACCCCCAATTTTTATCTTTACACATGGTTCCGTCACTTAGATTACATGAGACCAATTAGGCTCCTCGAAGTGAACACGACCCGGATTGCATCACTATAGTGCATTCCCATCCGGAATTTATACAAATTTTGAGGGCCCATAGCGACAAGGGAACCATCAACCCCAAAAGAAAGTAGACGACATATTTGTTCCTAAAACTTGTAGTGAGTTTAATGAACAAGACTTAAAAAAAGTTATACTTAATAGAAAAGTTGTTTTAATGTTGCAGGCTGCTCTAAACGAAGATGATTTCTTCATAATATTCACTATTTTGTTAGCAAAGCACATGTGTGAAGCCCTGGAGATAGCCTATGAAGGGACAGAAGCTGTCAAAGAAGGAAAAGTTAATATGCTTACCACTGAGTATGATTTACTCAGGATGAAGGAAGGAGAATCAATTGCAGAGTTTGAGATGAGGCATACACATCTCATTAACAAATTGGCTACCTTTGGAAAGTCCTTAATATACTCACTAACAAGTGGGAAGCTAAGGTAACAACCATTGAAGAATCAAGAGGAGAATCAATGATGTTTGCAGCTACTCTCTTTGAAAGTCTGGTTGAATACGAAAGTAAACAGAAATTCAAGAAGGAATTGTCCAACATAGAGGATAAAAAGAAGAAGGGATTAGCTCTTAAGTTGATAAAGGAAAAGGAACTAGAAACAGAGGCTAAGGAGGAAGATGAAGTTGAAGATGAAGAACTAGCCATGGTAGTTTGTAGATTCAGAAAAATGTACATAAGGGATCAAAATGCCAGAAGATTTCAAAAAGGAGGATCTAGCAAAGAAATCATATGCTTTGAATGCAATAAACCAGGCCATATCAAAGCAGACTATCCTTAGCTATCCATGCAGAACAAAGAAAAGAAGAAGTTCAAATCATTTAAAAAGAAGAAAGTTTATGTGTCAGGTATATGGGGTGATAGCTCATCAGAGGAATAAAGTGAAATAGAAGAAGCTAATACCTATCTAGTGGCACAAGAAAAAGTTTCAGAGACAGAAGAGGTAATAATCATTGAACCAACTTATGATGAATGATGTTCAGAATATAATGAAATGCATATTGAATTGCTTAAATTTACCAAAGAATTAGCTTGTTTAAGAAAGAAAGTCAAAGATTTTGAAAAACCTGTAATTCATGAAGCTACTAGCAATTGTTCAAAGTGCCCTGTTTTGAAAAAGGAAAATGAGCATTTAAGTAAGGCTCTGGAGAAATTCAATAAATGAAGTGAAATGCTCCAAGTCATACTCTAAAACCAAAAGATTATAAATGATCGAACTGGAATAGGGTACAATCCTATGTGTGACAACAAAAAGGGACAAAAAAGAAACAGAGGAAAAAGATGTCTTAACTAATTCAAAAATTCTGTTCATACTTTTGAACCATTTGCTCTTTGCAATTACTACAATAAAAAAGGACATCAAACTACTTCTTGTTATTTTAGAAAGAAGAAAACTCTAGGAACTTATAAATGGGTGCCTAAAGGTTTGTATGAACCAAAGACCCATCAAACTAACCCCAAAGGACCCAACAAATCTTGGCTACCTAAAACTATCACTTGAATTTTTTGCAGGTATATCTCAAAGTATCCAAATCAAATAAGTGGTACATAGACAATGGATGCTCGAGACACATGATGGGAGACAAATGTAAATTTGTCAACTTAAGATCAAAGGATGGAGGAAAGGTGAGCTTTGGAGGCAATCAATCAGGAAAGATTATTGGGATTGATGAAATAGGGAATACTAATGGAGCACTAGTAAAAGATGTCAATCATGTAGAAGGATTATGTCACAATCTTCTAAGTATAAGTCAAAGCACAGAAAAAGATAAATGGGTTATCGTTGATTCGCAAGAATGCTTCATTGTCAACAAAAAGGACTTATCAATTGATAAAGAAAGGCTAAACATTCAGCTAAGAGCACCTAGGGATGGTAATTGCTACACACTTGATTTAGAAAATTCATTTACAAATTCTTGCTTTATTAGTGAAACTGATGAGAGTTATTTATGGCATAAACGCTTAGCTCATGTTAACATGAATTAGCTAGACAAATTAATCAAACATGATTTAGTTCAAGGTCTTCCAAAACTCAAGTTCAAAAGTGATTTGATATGTGATGCTTGCCAAATGGGAAAACAATAGCAAGTCTTCCTTTAAATCAAAAAAGGAAATTTCAACCAAAAGACCTCTTGAACTTCTTCATATGGATTTGATGGGTCTAGCTAGAGTAAAAAGTCTTGGTGGAAACCTCTATACACTTGTTATAGTTGATGATTTTTCTAGATTCATTTGGACTACGTTTCTGTCGTCCAAAAATGAAACTTTTGAGTTATTTGTTGTTTTTGCCAAAAAGGTCAAAAATGAGAAAGGTATGTCTATTGTTTCAATTAGGACTAATCATGGAGGGGAATTTGAAAATGGAGATTTTGCAACATACTATGAAAGTGAAGAGATTAATCACAATTTTTCAGCTCCAAGAACTCCACAACAAAATGGAGTTGTGGAAAGGAAAAATAGAGTTCTCACAGACATGGCATGGACAATGATGACAAAAAAGCATATATCCTAGGTATTTTGGGCTGATGCAATCAATACAGTATGCTATATCTCCAACAGAGCCTACATCAGATCATCTCTCAGAAAGACTCCCTACGAGTCATACAAGGGAAGGAAGCCAAATCTGTCTCATCTTCACATCATTGAGAGCACATGTTTTATTCACAACAATGGGAAAGAAAATATTGGTAAATTCAATCCTAGATCTGATGAAGGTTTATTTCTTGGTTACTCAAATGGAAGTGAAGCATATAAAGTTTTTTTACAAACGTACGTGTGTAGTTGAAGAATCAATACATGTCAAATTTGTTGAAATTGTACCTCAAACAAAACATCTGGTTAATGATGATGAAATTGTTCTTTCAAAGGATTTTGAAAATACCCGCTCATTTGATAATAATCCAGATGAGGATCCATCATATGAACCTCTTCAATCCTCTCAACCAAGATTATGGAAATACATCTGAAATCACCCTCTGAATCAAGTGATTGGAGAAGTGAATGAAGGTGTACAAACATGGAGGAAATTTTTGAATGAAGCTCAATTTTCATCTTTCATATATGAAATAGAGCCTAAGAATGTTGAAGAAGCTTTGTCTGACAATGATTCGATTATTACAATTGAACAAGAATTGAATCAATTTGGAAGAAATCAAGTATGGGACTTGGTACCCTATCCTAATGACCATCAGTCAGGAACAAAATGGGTATTCAAGAACAAACTTGATGAATCCACAGTAATTGTTTGAAACAAAGCCAGATTAGTGGCCAAAGGCTATAATCAAGAAGAAGGAATTGATTATGAGGAGATGTATGCTCCAGTGGCTATATTGGAAGCAATATGCGTACTTCTTGCTTTTGCTTGTCTTAAAGATTTCAAACTTTTTCAAATGGATGTCAAGAGTTCCTTTCTAAATGGATATATAATGGAAGAAGTATACATTGAACAACCACCTGGTTTCAAAGATATTTCAAAACCAAATCATGTTTATAAATTAAAGAAAGCTCTTTATGGTTTAAAACAAGCACCTAGAGCTTGGTAAGAAAAGTTGAGCAATTTCTTAATCAACAAACGCTTTGTTAGAGGAAAAGTAGATACTACTTTATATGTTAAGCATTCTAAGTCTGACATGCTTATTGTACAAATTTACGTTGATGATATTATTTTTGGAGCCACTAATGATGATCTCTACCAAGATTTTGCCAAGATGATGCAGGGAGAGTTTGAGATGTCCATGGTGGGGGCATTTAATCTCTTTCTTGGACTTTAGATCAAACAAGGAAAGAATGGAATCTTTATAAGTCAAACCAAGTATTTAAAGAAGCTATTGAAGAAGTTTGGCATGGATCAATTCAAAAGTGCAGACACTCTTATGAGCTCTACAGCCCTACTTGATGCAAACCTAAATGGAAAGAACTATGACATCAAAAAATACAGAGGAATGATAGGATCATTACTCTACCTCACAGCCAGCAGGCCAGATATTCAATTTAGTGTTGGAATGTGTGTTAAATATCAAGCTACACCAAAGGAGTATCATGCAGAAAATGTGAAATGGATTTTCAAATACCTTGTTGGTACCATTAAACTAGGAATATGGTATCTAAAAGGAAATGATGAATATTTGATTTCATATTCTGACTCTGATCATGCTGGATACAAAATAAACAGAAAAAGGATGAGGGGTCAGTGTCAATTTCTTGGAGGATCACTGGTGTCATAGTTCAGTAAAAAGCAATCCACTGTATTATTATCTTCAACTGAAGTTGAATATATTGCTGCTACTAGCTATTGTGCTCAAGTGCTTTGGATGAAGCAACAACTTCAGCATTTGAGAATGAATTTTACAAAAATTCCCATCTTTTATGACAATACAAGAACTATTAATCTTGCCAAGAATCCTGTACATCACTCCCGAACAAAGCATATAGACATCCGCACTATTTTATTCGGCATCATGTTCAGAGAAAGGATGTCAAAGTTGTGTTCATTCTAACTCAGCATCAAGTGGCGGACATCTTCACAAAACCACTTGCCAGGAGCAATTTATGAACATACGAAGGGAATTGGGAATGGTAAATCCCAATGAATTGTGAGTAAAATTTATTTTAACTAATTATGTTTTGATTATTTAATACTAACTTTGGCATCGGAGTGTTTTATTAAGTTTTTGAAGGTCTTTGTTTTCCAACTTAAAGACAAAGAGGCAATTACTTTAAGTAGCACTCGAGTTCTAATGGAAGTATTACTAAAGGAAATATCATCACTTCCAAAGGAAACTCGAGCAGAAGGACAATACTCAAGTATTCAAAAGAGAATACTCGAGTACTAACAAGAGTGAAGAGCAAAATTGAAGGAATTAACATGATACTCGAGCACTAGAATCAACACTCGAGTGTTGATAGACATCACTGGACCCAATATTTGATGATAGAAAGTGTTCACAATACTCGAGTATCATATACAACACTTGAGTATTGAAGAAGACCAAAGTAAAAAGTTTCAACAATACTCAAGTATTCCAAGCAATACTCGAGCACCAAAGTCCACCAAAGTCATCACTTGCAACAATACTTGAGTGCACATTAATGTACAGGTAAATACTTAAGTACATAAGACAATACTCGAGTATTGGTACGGCTGTTCATATTCTTGATATCACAATACTCGAGTACTAATGTTAAAACATTGTTTTGAGGATGGATACTTGAGTATTATAAATCTTTACTCAATAATCATGATAAAGACTTTTCAAATCATTTGTTAAAGTATAGAAGCTTTAATACTTGAGTGCATAAATGTTATGCTCAAGTGCTAAGTGTAACAAATCATTTTCCAATTTATCGATAATTAAATGTAACTAAAATTCATGCAAAACATGAAAACATATTTGTTATCATCAAAACATAGATATCAACATCTAGAACCATTGTTTGATTCACAAGTGGTTGGTATGAGTTTTTTGGAGGTGGCAATTGTCTGATTGTCACTATGGGGAAATGATAGACCCCAATATTAAATGGTTTTCTTGACTATTTTTATGTGTTTTTGTAATATTTTTATCCTCATCTTACATGAATTTATGCCTCTTCCGATTACTTTGAATATGCATTGCATTTTGCTAATAAAAGGGTAAAAAGGGGTCAGTTGGCTCGTCTGATTGCAAATGCCTTGACTTGTGATTTGTTTAATTCTTTATAAAGCTATCTGTTTTTGTTCGTAGTCAACATCTCCTTAAACATAAAGAAAGCCAGCCACCAAGAAAAACAACTCTCCTATTCTGTATATTTGCAAATGCGAAGAACCTCAATCTCCCCCTCTCAAGCCTCCAACTCTTTCATCCATTTCTCCACCATTTTCTACCATTCCAAACCGATTAAACCTTTCCCATCACCTTCTTCTCCTCATTTCCATACCCATTTTCAACCTTCTCATGGCAAAAATTCTCTAGAGTGACAACTGCATTTTTGAAGCAATGAGAGGCTAAACCCTTAGCCTCTCGGTGATAGAGGATGAAGCTTGAGCTCATGGACAAACTGGGGAGTGTTCTTAGTCTAATCTTATGTTTGAGCGCTTGTTGGACATTTCTAGATTTAGGAATTCCTTCTGTATGCAAACTTTGATTACAAGTTTGTAAACTTGTGATTTAGACTATGTGATTGGATTGGATTTTGTTTTTATGTTGGATTATATATATGTTTTAGTTTTGATTCCATTGTTTTCATTTAATTGTCAATGATTGTTGGTGGTTACTTATTCATTTTGGTTTCTATAATTGTGATTGCAATCCATTGTGAGCATAAGCATTCATCCATTCAATTGCACTCTAAGCAGTTTTAACAATGTTTTTAAGAAGTGTTAATTAACTTGGATCAAAGTGGGTTTTCACTAATTAAAAACATCGGACCCAAGTGATTGCTTAGGGTTTTCATTAAGACTTAGAGAGCAGCAACTCTCATATTAAATTAAGAGCAGTGACAGATGAGTTTCCATCATTAAGAGCCTATCCTATTATATATCCCTTTCAATCCAAAGATTTCTTTATTGATTGAAAATATCAAAAATAGTTGTTTCTTTTAGTTTTTCTTTTATTGCACCACAATCCTTACAATTCAAACCCCCCTTTTTAAACCCAATCAACATGTTTTTAATGCCAATTTAAACTAAGTTCACCAATAAACTACTCCTCGAGAAGAATGATAGGTTGAATCCTATACTACATTATTTAGTGCAATCAAATCTTGAACTGAACTGAATAGTACTAGTCTAATTAGGAAACAAATTAAGGTACAAGTTAGCTAATCAATAAAAAAAAGATCACAAACACTACAAGATGTAAAACCAATGCAATATATATATATGAAGCAATACTTAATGTTCAAATCAACAAATGCAACCTCTTACGCTATTTTTTCTCCCAACAAGCAACCATTATGTCTATTGCACATTCTTCCCCTTACATTGTAGAATATGCTTGCTAGTAACTAACATTGATGCTGACCAAAGTTGTCTTACATGTTAGAATATCTCTTCTCCCCCTCCTTTAGAAGCTTTTCTCATTCCCTTCTTCATCATCATATTCAGCTATGCACTAAATATCTTTTGATCAATTCTAAAAACTTCATGGAGAACTATCAATATAACAAATAGAAAAAGGATTGCACAAATAGAGTAAAATAGGTAGGGAAAAAATACTAGGTAGCTAACATTTTGTAAAGAACTTGTGATCACCAAATATTGATTTCTCTAAACCACAATCAACTTCACCACATATTGATTTTAAGAATCTTTAAACAATTCTTTAACTGAAGCAATCATTCCAATAATATCATTTGCAATCCTTCCAATGCTTAATATAAAATAATATCATTTGCAATCCTTCCAATGCTTGACTAATGTGTTAGGATAGGATTTGATCAAGAGGGGGGTGAATGGTCTAATTAAATTTTCGCAAACTTTTGAAAATAAAACAGAGTGAAGAGTAGTGAACACAATGATTTATTCTGGTTCGGTCCTCTTGACCTACGTCCAGCCCTCAGAATCCTCTGAGCCTTTCAAATCCAATGAACAATAAATGTCACAACAGCACAGAAGGAAGACTCTCCCCCTTCCTAACTCAATTCAACCCACTGACACTTTTGCTCATGTCTTTCACACTCAAGATTCTCCAATCTTGAGTAACTCTCACAAAATCAATGTTTATATAAGTATATTCTCCTTTCTGAGAATTAAATGATGAACACTGAAGTACTTATGACTGAGAGAATGACAACAGAGGATGTAGATGAAGAATAATAAATTTTCAATCCAGTAGTTGCGTTCTCTGTCTTCTAAACTTGAATGCTTCTCCTTTTATAGTTGGGAAGCATTAATTATCTGTTAGAAATATTATAGTTTCCGTTACTCTCATCTTCATCATTCAACTTCTCGCATTAAATGCTTCTGACATGAGGTATGGTCATCTTTGTGATTTATGTTCGTTGAATCCTTTTCCGGTGAGGCAATCAGACATTCCATACTCTGTTAACCATTAAAATAAATAGGCATTTATGAGAGCAGATGAGATTCAAATAAATGAAGCATGAAGAAGGAAAGATTTGAGAATAACGAAAAGCTTCTAACACTCTGAATCACTGTTAGTAAAAGCAAACTCGAGTGATAGATAACAAAACTCGAGTGTTTGAAGAAATAACAATGAAGAATTCAGAATACTTTTATTAATACTCAAGTTTTGGAAGTAAAGCTTGAAAGTTTTCTCATTACTCGAGTCATTATAAAGAAACTCAAGTGATTGTAAGTTCATTTGACACAATACCTTCAATGTTCATCGAGTTCTAATAAAAGTTTTGTCAATACTTGAGTTATAGATCATAAAACTCGAATTTGCTGGGGTTACTGTAAGTTAAACCTTTGTAAATTCTTCGATACTCGAGTTTCATACTCTAAAACTTCAAGTTCTAAGTATTTGAAATCATTACTTCCATTGCTCGTTGAGTTTCATTAGAAGTTTTTAGCCTGAAGACAAAATCATTCCTCGAAACTCGAGTTGTACCAAAACTTTTGTTAACACTTCAAGTTTTGAAAGAAGTTTTGTAGTTCAAAGATTTTTCAGACCTCGAAACTCGAGTTCTGTCTCACAAAACTCGAGTTGTATCAAAACTTTTATTGAAACTTCAAGTTATGAAAGAAGTTTTGAGGCTCACTCTTCGAAACTCAAGTTTTGCTTCTCATAACTCGAGTTCCATCAAAACTTTTGTTAAAACATCAAGTTTTGGAAAGAAGTTTTGTGATTTAAAAACTTTACAGAGCTCGATACTCAAGTTCTGCAATGCATACCTCAAGTTTTCACAGTACTTCCAATGGAACTTGAGTTCCATTGAAAGTTTTGGTTTTCTAAAATAGTTTTAGCACCTGAAACTCGAGTTCTGTCACACACAACTCGAGTTGTGACAACATTTTTGTTAAAACTTGAGTTCTACTGAGAGTTTTGGATTTCTGAAACTTGTGTCAATACTCGATACTCGAGTATTGACTCTCAGAACTCGAGTTTTGACAACACTTCCACCAAAACTTGAATTCTCTTGAAAGTGTTGAGTTTTGAAAGCATTTTTACACAATGGAACTCAAGTATTGATCCTTATAACTCGAGTATTCTCAACACTTTCACTAAAACTCGAAGATTACTTAAAGTATTTGCGAAAACATTGAATTTTATCATAAGTTCAAAAACATATTGTCATCATCAAAACATTATCTCAACATAATGTTGGCTAAACACACGCACATGGACACTTGTTTTCTTTTGAATATCCTATAATCCCTCTTCATGCTTCACACAACAACTTCCTTAAATTTGAATGTTTCATAGTTTTATAACATTTAAGCTTCTTCCATCATTAACTTGTAAAATATCCATGTCTACAACCACTACATATCTTCAATCTCTTTTAGCCTCCTATTTTAAAGGGCCCAAGTGGATGTTACTCAAAGCCAAACAACTATGTTTTCAATCCATCAGACTTAGTAGCAACACAACATGCATTATTGGGTTTTAACTTTCAACAACTCATAACCTTTCATATTCAGATTCCTCCCCTAATCATACTTCAACATTTCAATCATTAGCTTATCACTTAGGAACCCTAAAACAAAGGCATTTTCCATCCTTAAGTTGTTCCAAGAATTTGTACTTAATAAGCATTCATCATCATACAATTACAGGTACTAAGATAATGTCATTTCATTAACATATGAATTCCCTTACCTCTTTACAACTCTTGGACAACATTCCTTTTCAATCTAGAAATGTCTGAAATCGCCCTTAGTCGTATAGGCTTTCCAAATACTAGGTGATAAAAAAAACCTGTAGTATAGTGTTGCACACCTAGGTCGTTTCTTGTGAGGAGTTTAATTCAAGCTTTTAAATAGATTAATGTTGCAATCAAAGTTAAAAAGGAAACCTTGTAGAAAACCTGATTGGAAAAACAATGAAACAACTGAATTTAAATCTAACTATTCTTTTTAGGGTTTTCTTTTTCTTAACAATGAAAATGAACAGATTGCAATTGATTTCAAACAGTGAGCAATTCAAAGTTAATCTTGGATTAAATGCACGATAATAAAATGTAGTCCCCT
>QFDD01012101.1:0-10219 GCA_006871305.1 Vachellia collinsii
ATAAGGTCTAAATTTCTCCAAAGCAAAAACAATGGCAAACAACTCTTTTTCTGTTGTGCTATAGTTCACTTGAGCAAGATCCAATGTTTTGGAGGCATAACAAATAACTCATGAGAGGTTATCTTCATTTTCCCCAAGCACAGGCCCTACAGAGAAATTCGACGCATCACATGATAACTCAAAAGGTAAACTCCAATTAGGTGCAATCAATATTAGTGAAGAAATGAGTTTATCTTTTAATTCATCAAATGCAACACGACAAGCATCATCAAAATCAAATTTTGCATCTTTTTGCATCAATTTAGAAAGAGGTAAAGCAATTCTGCTAAAATCCTTAATAAATCACTTGTAAAACTCTTCATGTCCTAGGAATGAGCAAATGTCTTTAACACACACAGGATAAGACAACGATGAGATCACCTCAATCTTGGCCTTGTCAACCTCAACGTCCTTGCTTGAAACCAAATAACCTAGCACTATACCCTCATTTACCATGAAATGGAATTTCTCAAAATTTAGAATCAAATTTTTTTCAATGCACCTTTTCAAAACTTTTTCAAGGTTAGCTAGTCAATTATCAAAGGAACAACCATGCACAATAAAATCATCCATGAAGACCTCCATACATTCCTCTAGAAAATCACAAAAAATAGCCATCTTGCAGCGTGGAATGTTCCTAGTGCATTACTAGTCTGAAGGGCATCATTCGATAGGAAAAGGTATAAATGGACAAGTGAATGTGGTTTTTTTCCTGATCCTCTGGTGTAATTAGTACTTGGAAGTACCTAGAGAACCCATCTAAATAGTAATAATGAGATTTTCCAGCTAGCCTTTCAAGCATTTGGTCTATCAAGGGAAGGGTAAAGTAATCCTTATGCATGGTATCATTCAATTTCCTATAGTCTATGCACTCACGCCTGGAGTTCTGGGCTCTTGTCAGTATAAGCTCATTTTTCACCACGGTAACCCCACTTCTCTTTGGAACTACATGGACCGAACTGACCTACTCACTATCGAAAATCGAGTAAATTATCCCAGCACTCAAAAGCTTGGTGATTTCCTCTTTAACTACGTCAAGGATAAGGTGGTTCAACAGTCTCTGGTGTTACCTCATAGATTTAGAATCCTCGCTAAGTAGTATCTCATGTGTGCATATGGCTGGACTATTTTTAGGGATATCTGCTAATGTCCACCCTATCGCCCTTTTATGCTCTCTCAATATAGAAAGTAACCTCCCCTCCTTAGACTTAGACAGCGAATTAGAAATTATTACAGGAAGTTTATTAGCGGACTCTAGGAAAGCATATTTCAAATTAGGGGGTAAGGGTTTCAAATCAAGCATGGGTGGTTGCACAACAGAAGGAACTAACATATGAAGATCAAGAGAAAATAAATTACTCCCCTTTTTGTCAAAAAGTGCGGGCTCAAGCTTCAGTTAGTGAGGTCACAATCTCCCTCCTCCCCAAGCATTGAATCAATCTCTAGTCGATCTACAACAACTACCTTGGGTGGAATCCCTTGCTCACTCATATTGTTGGAGAGCTTGGTGACATATGAATTTAAATTCTCAGCCTTAGTCTCCCACTGCTCCATCCTCTTCTCTAACGAGGCAAATATTGCATCATTCTTCATGGAATCTTGCTTAATGAGGGAAGCAATCAAATTGAATTGATTTGCATTCAAAGTTTGCTCCTCTTTCATCAACGCCATCATGTTATGCAAGAGCTGGCTCATATCCTTCTTTGGTGGATTAGTCAAGGCTTGTTACGGGTTTTGGCTTTCTACCCTTCATTGTAGGTGTTACAGTAGGGGTCCCACTTTTGATTTGGATGCCCTTAATAAACTGCAGACACTTCCTCATATCGACTTGGACATACGCTAGAGATGTGCATCACAAAACCACAATGGTCACAACTGGGGGTAGTAAGGTCCATAGATTGTTGTGGCCGATCAATATTCAAACTTTTCAGTTCTATAGTCAAGGTAGACAATTGAGAGGTGAATTTGCTCTCTAAAGAGTCTACCTTAGACTCCAAAGTGTCCATTCTCCTATTATGTGTTGCTGATGCTCCTAGCTCATGCACTCCTTGAACTTCTCTTGCACTATACTCTTGATGGTTCAATATCATTTTCTTTATCAACTCCCATGCCTTCTTAGTAGTGAGGTCAATTAACGAACCTCCTGAAGCGGCATCCAACATGCCTTTATCTTGACTCTTGAGCCCATCATAGAATACTACACCAATTGTTCATCTAGGATTTGATGGTGAGGGCATCTCGAAAGAAGATCTTGGAAGAGGTTCTAGTAATTGTACAGAGACTCATCACATTCTTGTCTAGCTGAATATATTTCTTTCCTCATTGACGAAGTGCTAGAGGAAGGAAGTACTTTTCCAAGAAAGCTTTTCTCAAATTTCCCCAACTCTGATATGCATTCACTACATGCCTTGGGAGACTCATATACCACTCCCTTGCTTTACCCTCCAAGATAGATGAAAGACCTTCCACATAACTTGATCAAGAGAGGCTCCTACCAGCTTCATACTTTGGCAAATCATGGATAGTGACTGTAAGTGGATGTAGGGTCCTCCCCTATCAAGTCATGAAATTTAGGAAGAGAGTTAATAAGCAATCATTTGATCTCAAAATTCACATCAAAATTTTGACATGTAGCAGTAAAAGGGTCATAATTCACATCAGAAGTTGTGGCTTCCCTAATGGTCTTCCCTCTATTGTTTCCATTATTCTCTCCTATACGCTCTTCTTCACCATTTCCATGTTGATTTACATTAAGGTTAGGGTTAGGTGGGTTGTTAACCATGATTTCTTCTACTTGCTCTCTTCTACTACTTGAAGGAATGGTTTCTTCTATTATTTCTTCTTCCTCTCTAACTAGTTTACCTGTGCCCTATGCTCTTTCTCCTTATGAATTTTTCTTAGACTCGTCTCAATCTCAGGGTTATAGGTAGTGAGCTTGGTTTTGAGGGGCGTAAAAGGTTGAATCAACAAGAGAAGAAGAAACAAAATTGACTTGTAACACACAATTCAAGTAAAAAGGATCAAAATGAGGTGGACGCAAGTGTATGGGTGGGTGTGAGTCTATGTATGCACAGAACGGAAACAAATCAGACCAAAACTACAAATCTGTCAAAACCAAGGATGGCCACGAGGAAGTCAAAAGTACATCGTGGTGAACATGAATGAAAAAGATGAAGGGTTATCAAAATGAGATTGGCCCTGCGAAGTATACAGATGGTCATGATGAACCTGTCCCGAGAAGAATTCACAAAAGTAAAAGGAGATGGCTGTGGTGAAAGAAAAAGTTGGCAGCGGTAAAGTGGTCCCGAGGCTAAATATGGTTTTCAAAAGCAAGAGCTGAATTTGAGATAGAGAAGGTGGATGGAGTTACTCAAGGATTACAATTACCAGATCAAGGGCCATCCAGGGAAAGCGAATGTGGTAGCAGATGCTTTGAGTTGAAAAGTCTCGCAGGTAGCAGTAATGATAGTTATGAGGAATGAGATGAGACTAGTCGAAAGTTTATGAGATATGAGTCTGATGAGTCAATTTTAGATAAGAGTAGAGAAGTTTGGCACTACTCAGATTATCAGTTCCATGGAGGAACAGATCAGAGAGGCACAGTTACAAGATGACTTTGCACAGCACATAAAGATTCTGATGAGCGAAGGAGGGACAAAATAGTTTAAGAAGACCCCTGAGGGAATTATTAAATTCTGAGAGAGATATTATATCCCTCTAAAGCCTATCTTGAGGCAACGATTACTAGATGAGGCTCATAAAAGCATATATACTATCCATCTGGGTATGACAAAAATGTATCATGAGTTAAAGCAGTTGTTTTGGTGGCCTAGAATGAAGTGAGTATTAAAAAGTATGTAGGAAGATGCTTGACTTGCCAAAAGGTCAAGATTGAACATCAGAAGCACCAGGAACATTACAAAGTCTACAGCTTCAAGAGTGGAAATGGGATAGCTTTACGATGGATTTCATAGTGGGATTGCCAGAAGTATCAAATCATAATGCGATTTGGGTCATAGTTGACAAATTGACCAAATCAGTGCATTTCCTAGAAATTCACTTAGACACTCCATTGAAGAAGTTGGCGTAGATCTACATTGAAGAGATTGTTAGATTACATGGTATGCCAAAGAGTATAGTATTAAATAGGGATCCATAGTTTACCTTGAGATTTTGGAGAGCACTACAGGATGTCGTGGGTACGAAGCTAAGTTTAGCACAACTTACCATCCTCAGACAGATGGTTAGTCTGAGAGAACAATTCAAATACTAGAAGATAAGTTGAGAGCATGTGTGCTAGAACTAAAGGGTAAATGGTATGTGTACTTACCATTGGCAAAATTTGCCCATAACAATAGTTACCATTCCAGTATCCAAATGGAACTGTTCAAAGATCTCTATGGGAGAAAGTGTAGATCTCCATTATGCTGGACAGAGTTAAAGGAAAGAAATATGTATGGTCCAGGGATAGTTGATCGGGTAGCCGCAAAGGTAGATCTATTAAGGAAGAAGCTACAAGCAGCTCAGAGCCAGTAGAAGAGCTACGCTAATAAGAGAAGATGACCATTAGAATTTGAAGTTGGGGATCATGTTTTTCTGAGTGTCTCTAATGACAGGAGTCGGTCAATCTATGAAGGCAAAGAAGCTCAATTTGAGGTTTATAGGACCATTTTAAATTCTTTCAAGAGTAGGACCAGTAGCTTATCGTTTGGCCCTACCCCTAAACCTGAGTCAAATGCACAATGTATTTCATGTTTCCCAACTCAAGAAGTATAATCCAGACCCAACTCATGTTATAGAGCATGATAGTATTGCATTGCCAGATAATATGTTATACAAGATAGGACCACATTGGATCATGGATAGAAAGATAAAGCATCTAAGAAGCAAAAGCATTCCGATGGTCAAAGTGGTCTGGCAACAGTTGACACCTAAGGAGGCTAGGTGGGAAACTGAAGAAGAGATGAAAGCTAAGCATCCAGAGTTATTTGACTAAGGTATGTAAATTTTGAGGATGACATTTATTTTTAGGGGGAGAAATGTAATATCCTCATTTTCAGTAACTAGCGTATAGGCTAAACCAATGGCTACATAGATGTTAAGGGTCTGGAGTGTGAGAAGTTATGGAAGGTTGTCTAGAAATTCCATTTTTGCAAATTTAGAAAATGTAAGAGCAAAATGGTCTTTTTTGGAAAAGTCAAGGAAATGTATTTTAAAATCTTAAAAAACGCTTGGAAAATGCTCTATTTTATAAAATTGATTTTAGCCTTAAGTCAACAACATTTTGCTGGAACGGTAGTACGAAAGGTTGAAAATCCCTGAATTAGGTTTTTTGAGAGGAAATTTATTTAGAGCATATTTGAAAGCTATTTGAGATGAGAAAAATCATGAAGTGATTAGTTGAATTTTGGAAATTTTTAGTGACATTAAACTGGTCAAGTGATCGAAAATTCCCGAAAAGCATTTGTGGCATGAAATAATCAGATAAAGAAAACTTAAATTTGCTTTAGTTTCATAAAGAGGATTGTAGGGAGTGTAAGAGTGCCATTTCTAGTCTTCTTGTTTAAAGATCAAAGGAAATAAAAGATATTTAGCAAAAGTAGTAGTTTTATCAGTATAAAGTGGCTCTATCAGTAGAATTGAACCCCACATGTATTATAACACTTGGACATATTTTATTTAGCCTTCAAGTCTTCGTTTTCTATACATAATTTCATGATGCTTCCAGAAAATAGAGAGAGAAACAACTGAAGTTGAAGAACAAGCTCAAGAAGGAGAAATCAAGCAAGAATCAAAGGTAAGAAGTGGTTTTTGGCTTGATTCTTCCACAGAAATCAATCTAGGAGCTCTATTCTTCCTTTCCATCGGTTTAGTTTTCTCTCTAAGGTTATGTATGATGAGTTCCAAGAAGGGATCTTGGAAGTTCTAGTGTGAGAAAATGAGAAATAGCAAGAATTCAAAGTAACAAGCATCTTAGATCAACTCTATGCATGTTATGCTACATGTAGATGCTTTGATTGAGTTGATTGAAACTTGTTATGAATTTTTGGCAATAAACGCTCATTCCTTGGCTATGATTGAATTGATGATGCATGGAAAATGAATGTTTTAAGTAGGGAATCAAAGAAAATTGGTATAGAAGTGAGGTTATGCATGTATATGAAAAGAGATATTGGAAAACCTCATTTTTCTCCAATTTGCTATGAATTTCATCGAGCTATAGTTATGAGGGGAAAAAGAATAATTTTGAGTGTTTTGATGCTTCCATTGGTTTTAAAATGCAAAATTGTGTATGGAAAAAGTGAAAGCGCAATTTTGGAAGCATTGAAAACACAAATAGCCAAGTTAAAAGTCAAGGTTGAGGTTGAGAGTGCAAAGTGCTGGAATGCACTAAGTAATGCCAAGTTATTGATAATTAGCACATTATGACATTTGTAGGAGTATTACATGGCCAAGAATAATTTCAAATTCAAGGGGAAGCCATTTCAAGTTCTTATTGGAAAGCCAAGTATTTTAAGGTAGAAATCCTTCTAACTTTTACATCTACTTTGCATTGATTGTTGTATGTGTTGATTTGCCATGTATAAGGTATGGTTGAAGCGATACAACATGTGAATCCTTACTTGTGATTGTGCATGGTTGTAGTTATGCAATGATTGCCTTGGCCTTGTGCAAATGTGATTATACGAGCAAGGTTTTGTTACTAGTGTCATGGCATGTTAGTTTATGTTCAATAAATCATACATGTTGATGTTCTAGTTAGAAATAATTGCTACTGGGATTTCTTTGCAATCTCATTCTTTCCAATAATAATTAATAGGCACAAATTCTAAGGGCAAAAGGGAAAGTAGTGCAAGAGTAAGTGAAGATTGGATTCATGGAGATATTTTGCACATATCATGTTGTACATGCTTTGTGATGTATATGTGCATTACTATGAGTCTTTGGATGAATGTAAAATTAAACTCCTACACTAAGTTATTTTAGTGATTTGTGATGTAAATAAGTGTGTGGTAAGGTGAAATGTGTGAAGAAATGAAATTGAGCATGCAACTTGGCTAAAAAGGGTACAAAGCCCTTGAAAAGTGGCAAAATAGGATAATTTGAGCAAATGGAATCCAATTACCATGAAATTTTGCATGCCAGTAGATCTTTTCATAAGCATTTTGTAAATATTTCTAGTTTACTCAATTTGGACTTGTGCAGAAAAAGTTATGATTTTTCAAAGTTCAGCAGAAAACCAGAAAATCTAACAGCACAAAGTTTGCCCCGGTGAAGTTTTGAGTTTGCCCCGATGAAGTGCATTCTGGAAGAGTTCGCCACAGTGAACTCAAAAGTTCACTACAATGAATATGGTTAGAGACCAAGTCCCATTTTACATTGGAAAAGTTCACTGCAGCGAAACCCAAAGTTTGTCGTAGTGAAATACCCCAGTTTCGACCAAATAAACAGTGATATTTCCAACTCTTTTCAGCTTTGATTGAGTATTACTTTGGTCCAAGGAATATTTTTCCATTATAAGGGGTTGAGAAAGCTTTAATTAGAGACCTAAATCACTTGGTTTAAACTTTTTTAGAATTAATTGTGAATTTTTAAAGTTGGACAAAAATTCAAAGTTTATGAAGAAATAGTAACCAAGTAGGTATTTTGAAATTCACCAAGATAACTAATTCTGGCTCACATAATGGACTCCAATGGTCCCATTAAAGTCTCTAATGGATAATAAAGCTAGAAAAGAGAGTTGTTACATAGGACCGTTTCAAATTCTTTCTAGAGTTGGTCCAGTAGCTTACCGTTTGGCCTTACCCAAAAGCCTAAGTTAAATTCATAATGTATTCTATGTTTCCTAGCTTAAAAAGCATAACAAGACCTAGTTCATGATATAAAATATGATTTTTAAAGTGGTCTGGCAAGGGCTAACACTTGAGGATGTGTGGGAAACAAAAGAAGAAATTAAAGTCAAGTGTTCAGAGTTTCTTGACTGAACTACGTAAATTTCGAGGACGAAATTTATTTTAAATGGGGGAGAAATGTATCATCAAATTTTTAGTAACTAGAAAGGAAGGCTAAACAAAGGGCTATAGATGAAAGGATGTTTAGAGTTGCCTTTTTATTCGGAGTTGAAAACAGATGAAAGGATGTTCAGAGTTGCCATTTTGTAAATGTAGAAAATGTAAGGACAAAATTGTCATTTTGGGAAAAGTCAAGGACATTTTGGTAATTTTGGATCAAAATACTAGAAAATGACCCCAGGCACAAAAAGATAGAGAAAAATCCACTGATAAGTAATTGAGCCCTAGTTGAGGTTAAAATAACAAAAATGCCCTTCGCAAGAAATTTTTAGGACAACTAATATTTTGCTTATTTAATGAATTTTTAGCCATAAATTATTTTTTAAATTTTCCAGAGGCCTCAAAAATGAAACGTTAAAGGGGATAAAAATAGCTCATGAAATGTCCTATTTTATAAAAATTGTTTTCTGGAACAGCAGTACAGAAACTAAAAATCGATGAATTTGGATTTTTGGAGAAAATTAATCAAGGGCATTTTTAGATTGAGATCGGGGCTAAGAAAAATTTGGCAGTACAAGTGGACCCTACCTTATCTTTAACTCATATGGACAGATTTTAAAAGCTTCCTAAGTCCATTTTTCTGTCCCAATTTTGTGTTGTATCAAGGGGAAAGATAGAGAGAGAGGATGGTGGAAGAGAACAAGCAAGAGAAAGTGAAGATCAAGCAAGAATCAAATGAGTGCTAGAGTATCAAGAAGTTTGGCAAGCCAAGAGGGAAGCCAATTTGGAAGCAAGTTGGAAAGTTAAGTCAACTATAAGGCACAAGCTCAAGAAGCAAGGACAAGGAGGTTTAAGAGTAAGTAAAGGGCTTTCATGAAGATGGAAAGCTTGCACATGGTGTGCATAACATTTTTTTGTTACATGTCCAATTATGGATGAATATATGTGATTAAGCTCCATTTGTCTATAACTTTCTATATTGTTTTCAAAGTTTTCAAGGCACTTTTTGGCTCATTATAATCATAATTGTGCTTAATTGAAAGCAAGAATCTTTGTTTCTAATTAGCATAGTTTGGGGTAGAAATTGTCATGATTAATTACTAATTACATTCAATCCATTATTGGGCAATCGATACTTTAAATTATTGCTATTAATTTCTGGGTACCTTAGCTTAGAGCCGGAACTGAGGAAGAAAACACAACAAGGTTGGAAGAAGGCAGCACTAGAAGAGTTCACTACAGCGAAATAAGAAGATTAAAAGTATGAAGCTCTCAGGAATAGTTCACTGCGGAGAAAGTCATACTTGGCCGCGGTGAATCCCTCGTATCAGCCACCCAAGTCTAACCCCTTTTTGGTGATATAACTTACCCACTCGTGCAAACTAATCTAAAACCACCCACTACCGGAAGAAAACCATATTTAGGGTAAGTTTCATTGGTTTTGCAGCCACCACTTTATACTCTTCCCTTCCATCTCCACTATCATCCAATGGAATCGCCCTTAGTCGTATAGGCTTTCAAAATACTAGGTGATAGAAATGTAGTACAGTGTTGCACACCTAGGTCGTTTCTTGTGAGGAGTTTAATTCAAGCTTTTAAACAGATTAATGTTGCAATCAAAGTTAAAAAGGAAACCTTGTAGAAAACCTGATTGGAAAAATAATAAAACAACTGAATTTAAATGTAGCTATTCTTTTTAGGGTTTTTCTTTAACAATGAAAATGGACAGATTAAAATTGATTTCAAACAGTGAGCAATTCAAAGTTAATCTTGGATTAAATGCACAATAATAAAATGTAGTCCCTTTGAGTTGAGATTTGGCCTTCCCAGCTCCACTAAAGATAAGAGTTCAATGAATTGAGCCTAGAGGTGAACCTTGGATACCACCAGATTCAAACCTCAAAATACTTCAATTAAACATCTTAACCAAGCTTCAATTGAAATATTACAGTAGCAAGAAGCTCAAAGGAAAATCTCATTCAATTACTTCCAATCCATAAATGTAATTACCATTACATCAATAAAAAACGTTCAGCCCAATCAGATGAAAAATAGTCTCAACCAAGCATTAATCATCATAGTTGAACCTACTCTAATAAGGATCATACAAAGTCAATTAAATAAGTTCCTAGCTCAACCATCAAGCTTTTGAAGGCTTGACACAGAAC
>QFDD01012102.1:0-10442 GCA_006871305.1 Vachellia collinsii
AGGCAATCATTGCATAGCTACAACCATGCATACTCACAATCAAGGATTTACATGTTGTATGGCTACAACCATACCTCAAACATGGCAATCAACACTTACAAAATTCAAATGCAATGTAAATGTAAAAGTTAGTGTTTATGCTACCTTACACTTGGCTTAGCTTTTCCAATGACTTGAGTTGGCTTCCACTTGAACTTGGTGACTTCTTCTTGGCAACTCACACTCCTACACATGTCATAGTGTGGTAAACATCAATACTTGACATTACTTAATGCACTATGACCATTATCACTTCATGAAATCTCTTTGATAACCATTTAGGGCTCTTAGCTTCTAGATTTAGAAAATGTGATTCTAATGCTTCCAAAATTGTGCTTGAGCTTCTACCCTACACAATTTTTCCTTCTAAATCTAATGGAAGCATAAAAACATCCAAAATCACACTTTTTCCCTCTTGAACCTTAGCTGCACGAAATTTACCAAAAATGGGAGGAAATGAAATTTTGCGAGTTTTCTTTGCATCTACATGCATAATTCCACTCCTACACTTTCAATTTATGTACTAACATTAAAACATGCATTAACATGTCTTCTCTTTTTTGGTCTGCAGCTGGAGGTAAGGGTTTCATGGCAAAATTTCAGGACAACTCAAATCAACTCAAACCATACATCAACATGTAACAAAACTTGCATAGAGTTGATTTGCAACACTTATTGCTTGTGATTCTTGCTAAAACTCATTCTCTCTCACAAGTCCTCATCATCAAAATAGATCACTCAACCATTTATCAGAAATTCTAAATCGATTAAATGGGAGAGTAGAGGTTATAGATGAGTTCTACAGGAAGAATCAAGCTTGAAACACTTTTTTACCTTTGATTTTTGGCTTGATCGTCACCTCTTCCATGCTTGCTCTTATCTTCCACGCCTCCTCTCTCCATTTTCTGGTTTGGCACGAATGGGAGCAGAAATGGGAGGCTTGGAGGACTTAAAATCTATCCACATGTGATTTTAATGAGTTGCAGGGCCCACTTGTACTGCCAAAGCAACTTTACACCGATAAAATCTCCTGTCTGGCTAAATATCTCTCCTTACGTTATCATCTTTGCATGAGAAGATGACAAGTGGCTTCATCTCATCCCCACAATCAACTTTTCTAAAAATCATATTACTTTATCTGATTTCTGTCCACCGGAAATGCTTTTCAGGAATTCTCTGATCACAAAGGCCATGTTAGACCCTCAAAAATTTCCATAACTCATAAACTTATTAGGGTATTTTTCTTTACTAAAAACTCATTTCAGAATGCCCTTAATTAATTTTCTACCAAAAACCTTGATCAGGCAATTTTCGGCCTTTCGTAATGTCGTTCCCACAAAATGTTTCTAGCTATATGCTGGAAACAATTTTATAAATTAGGACACTCTAAAATCTATTTTTAGCCACAGTAACATTACATTTCTAAGGCCTTTGGACAATTTAAATAATAATATTTGGCTAAAAACTCATTAAATAGCTAAAATATTAATTATAGTAAAAATTTCCCACTGAGGGCATTTTTGTCCATTTAACCTTAACTGAGCCTCAATTACTGATCAGTGACTTTTTCTCTACCTTCTGGTGCCAGGATCATTTTTTGGTATTTTGGTCAAAATTACCAAAATGCCCTTAACTTTTCTCAAAATGACCATTGTTCCCTTACATTTCTTTTACTTGCAAAATGGCACCCTTAGCACCTCTTATGCTTCTATTCACTCTTCTAACCCTTTACTCATCGGTAGCCCATCATTTAGCCCTTATTTCCAATTACTGAAAATGTGGATATTACACACAGGGTCATTTCCTAGTATTTTGGTCAAAATTACCAACATGTCATTGACTTTTCTCAAAATGACCATTTTGCCCTTACATTTATTTTGCTTACAAACTGGCACCCTTGGCATCTCCTTTGCTTCTATTCGCTCTCCAGATCCTTTACTTATCGGTAGCCTGTCGTTTAGCCCTGTTTCCAGTTTCTGAAAACGTGGATGTTACAAAATGCATGTCTTGCAGTGGCAATATAGACCCTAAGTTTGCACATATGTATGCTAGTAGGACTTTGCAATCTAACTAGTCCGCTAGCTTTCTTCTAGTGCCTTCTCGGATGCTCTAACAAAGGATCTCTCACTTGAAAATATTATGAAGCAATCAATGAGATAAACATCCCAATAACCAACAAACATACTCTAGAGGCATATGAGAATATGAACAATTAAGACACTATTCATTATTTAGTTTCATAATCAAACGCAATAATTGTAACTTCCACAAAGAGTTCATTTAAATATCATTATCCACATGCTATCAAGGCTACTGAAATCACATAAACATATATCACAACAATCATTGTACCCTAGCTACACTCTAATTTTCCCTTATAGCTTCCTTCCACCTGATCAGCTCTGACTAAACCAATGGGCCAACGCTTTCCCATTTCACTAGTATCTCAAGAAGCTCAAACTTCAAGTGATGTAGACCAGCCAAAATCCACAAAGCACATATCTGGACCATGGGTTCTTCCCTCAAATCCGAGAGATGTCATTGGCCCTTACCAAACAAGTGGGCCTAGAAACAACCATAGTACTGCTTTTTCTAGCATTAAATTGATCTGAGATTGATATGAAATTGTGAGCTTTGATTTTTCAATTTTCCAGCATTAAATTCTCCTTTTAAGAAAATCATATTAGTAAACTGCAATATCCTTTATTATTATTGCAATCAATTGTTCTCAATTTAATTGAAGTCGATTTTTCTCTTGAATAAATTTCTCATTCATCAAAGAAATCAAACTCTAGTTAAAGAATGATCAATGGTTAAGAGGGATTTTTACCTTTAAATTGTTATAAAGTAGCATAACAAACCAAATCAAAAGGCAAAATATTTAACAGGAAATCTTATATGGATTAGTGCAATAGAGAGAGAGAAGAAATGTTCTCACCGTCGAAAGCACACAACCACACACTTCCGTGTGTGTGTCCCTATCTCCACAATCAAGGGAAAGGAACCACACTTCTTCCTTTATGATCCTCTTCCCTTCTCTATTTATAATTAATAAGTATTAGATTAATATGGTTCAGATTTAATATTTTATATAGTTATTATCAAAATGTTAAATTATTATAAAAATAATTAATTAAATTCAAATTGCCAAATTTTAATATGTATAATTTAATACCACAACAGACAAAAAATATATTTTGCATAAAACCAAATCTGAGTTGCTCAATATTGATTGTAGTTATAAATGAGGAAGAGGGATTTGAAGGAACAGGAGAAGGAGAGGTTACTCTCCCCTCGATTAACGGATGTTTGCACTCCGGCTCAGGGCTTTTTTTTTTCCGATATTTAATCCAATTATTAGTTGTATATATCTATTTGGACATGTGGTTAGTCTTTTGGCTCTTTCTATGTCCCACTTAATAGACATAAAAAAGTCTGTTATGGTGGCATTAAATTTCAGTTCAATTAATTGACCTAGTCGGTCAATTAATAAGCAATGATGTTCTAATGACCAATTGGAATAATATGTCTCTTAAATTAATTTTGAACCAAATTTTCTAGTAGCTTCGTTGCTGGTTTCTAGATCCTCATGACTAAAAGAAATATGTTGAACGTGCTGGACCGATACGTAAAATAATGTAATGTAATATAATGAAGAACTTAATGAGAATCAAACGGGGGGATATTCAATAAGTTATATTCAATTTGGTCATACAAAAACAAAAGTTATATTCAAGTTGAAAATTGAAATAATAATGAAGAGGTATTAAAAGTTACCTAATTTAGCATGAAAATTAATTAGATGCACCATTGTTTTCAATCCTTAATCTGAATTTCGGAAACTTGACACGCAGATCGGACTTATTGGTCTTCATATGCAAACAAATTGAGGATAGACATATAAAATTAATAGAACCTATTAGTGATTCTTGGGTTCTATGCTAAGTTCAAAGTCCATCAAGGATGAATTACGAAGGCATATTTTAAATAAATGAAATATATGGGTCCATTGAGATAGTTTTCTCATTTTTCTTTTAAAAGCATCCTACTTATTCTCATTCTCCTTATATAGTCTGATTATCACACCTGATGTCCAATCCAACCCGATCTTGTCATCTTTTCAAACTAGGTTTGTGTTCAGGTCAAATCGGGTCAAGGCTGATGGGTTATCGGATTCCTTGTACATCTCTAATTGAAGCCTAACTTTTCTTCGAATTAAAAATTCAAAACTTTCACAAGCTTCATGGGCCGACAGATTTCAAAATTGAGTCATCTGGATGCACAAACTAATCCAAAGTATTAGCCCACAATGGGAACTCTTGGACTAACATGACACCTAAGTTTTTTTCCCTATTTTCTCAAGAGAGGTGAAAATTGAAATGCCCTTGAGCACCTCAACTAAGATTGTTCCTAATAAGAGAATATATGTAATTAGAAAAAAAAATTAAAGTTAGACTTTCACTGAAAAATAAAATAAAGGCTAAAGTATACATTTGATCATTTAAGTTTACTTCAAGTTTCAGTTTGATCTCTTATGTTTAAAAATTATACTTTTAATCCTTTTATCTTAATTCCATTAATTTCATTTAATGGAAAATGATGATTCAACAAATTTTATCAGTGATTATGCAGTTAAATAATGATAAAACATAATTAGATTTTAAAATATAAAAATTATTATATTAAATAATTAAAATCTAAATATATTTTATCTTTATTTAATTGTAGTATTATCGTTTAAATTTGCTAAATAAGTATATTTCATTAAAAGAAGCTAACGAAATTAAGGTAAAAGAACTAAAAATGTACTTTTTAAACTTAAAGGACTAAAACAAAACTTAATATAAATTTAAAGGATCAAACATATACTTTAGTTTAAAATAAAATTGAAGTTTAGAAAGTCGCCTCCATTTAAGCTTAATAACATTTGAACTTTACCGAATAGTATTAAACACAAAATACCAAAAATCTATATAAAAAAAAAAACCAACAAGCGTTGGGCGCAATAGTAAAGCGGCTGACTCACCCTAGGAGGACGAGAGTTCGATACTTGGTGAGACGCTTGTTGGGAGAGGGGGCACCCGCCTGAGCACAAAGTGCTATAGGGCGCGCACCAATCAACCCTCGACTCAGGAAAAACACCGGATATCGGGGGGATTCATGAGGGGGCCATAGGGACCCAGCAATAATATTTTAACTTAATTTTTTATTATTCATATTAGATTATTAAATATAATATATGCATAATCATGATTAAATTTAAAGTCATGTTCATTATTAAAACTTGTGTACTTTATTACTTATCTACTTCAAGCAATGCATACTACGGATGTAATATTTTTTAATTTTTAATGAAAAAATACACATACTCTTCTTCATGCTTCATCCATTAGTTTATTTTTTTTAAAAAAAAAAAAGACCAATCTGGATTACAGAAACAGTCCACTAACACAATGGACATATCAAGACCAACTTGTGTGAAAGTCCAACTTGGTCCAAGTGTTGGGCCGAACAAGACCAAGTTAGCCCTCCAACCAAGAAGTCCAACCCATTTCTTCATATCAGACTTTGACCTAATACCTAACCCGGTTTAATATGATCTTTGTGTAGCCCTAGCTTCAGTTATATGAAAGTGAAAAAGGACCGAACACATGGAAATAAAACTTTCATACATATTGTATGCACGCATAACGCAAGGTATGAAAACCCAACCTAATTTGATGAGTGAGACTAGTGAATATAAGTTTTTTGGCCAATCAAGTCAAGAGTTTTAGATCTGTTGACTGGCTTAAATTCTATGTGTTTTTCTTTCACTGCTAAGTTGGAATCGTTTTGAGTTTTTAAAAAGAAAAAGAAAAAAATACCAGTGCATCATATTTGTACTTCATTAACTCTTTTTTTGTTGGTTTATGTGTAGCTTTTATATGAATATTCTATGTACTTGTGAATTAATGCCTTATATTTAAATATTATTATTTAAGAGTTAAATAGAGTATTTTGTATATTTTAATAAAAATATATCATTTTTCCTTAATATAAGATTAACTAACGAAGAAATTAAACTATAAAGTGAATCTTATATTAATGATCAGAAGAAATATCATTTCAAATGACTAATTTGACCTAGAGTTGATTGAACCACTAACCCTTAAATCATTTGCTTCAACTAATTCTTTGATTGGTCCAATATTCACTAGTTGAATGTAAAGATTTAGTCTAACAATAAAATTAACTACTCAGCTATAAATTTGAAAAGCAATGATTCATCAATACAGTGAAGATCACATATTTTAAAGGTATTAAAAAACATTTTTTTGGCCAAATTATTAAAAAATAGTTCTTACTAATGATCATGAACGTATAAAATATATTCAGTTTTTATTGGCAACAATCATGGGGTTGGCATCTACAAATGGGTGAAATTAGAGCCACCATTTTCCCCTTGTTAAGACGTTGTAACGGCGGAAGCAGTTCATGATCTTTTTTTAATAGCGGTTCATGATATTGAAGCCCAAAATAGGGCTGCTGGGTTTAAAAACCAAGAAAATTAAAGGGCGGCAAACCAAGGGAAAATCCCAAGAAAATACCATCTAAATTCACTTATGGTAATGTAAATATATAAAAGGATAAATTGGGGAAGGGGTATAACTTTGGGATTTTAAAATATTAGTGTTTTTACAAAATTGCCCTTCATATTTTTATTTCAAAAAAAGTTGAAAAGCCACCCTCACAAAAAAAATTTGTTCACTAAAAAAAACAGCCACAGTTGGTGGAACTATGGCCACCGGTGGCTTTTCAACTTTTTTTGGATTAAGAAAATGATGGCCACTTTTGTAAAAACACTAACATCTTAGAATCCCAAATTGATACCCTTTACCCAATTTGTCGTCTCATA
Organism: Vachellia collinsii; assembly: GCA_006871305.1. Lineage (NCBI taxonomy): Eukaryota > Viridiplantae > Streptophyta > Magnoliopsida > Fabales > Fabaceae > Vachellia > Vachellia collinsii. The sequence continues at coordinate 6,935 of QFDD01012102.1, forward strand.
TATTCACATGACCATTTTGGTAATTCAGATTCGAATGCTATTTTCTTGAGATTTTCCCAAAAATCAAAGTAGCTTTACATATTCTATATTGGGCACTACTTGCTCCTGTCTTTTTTATAAGCTTTAATTAATTACTTTATGAAAGTTACAAAAGTTTAATAAAACTAGGGTTAAAGTGCATCATGTAACATGTCACTTATTTCCTCTTTTCCTTCATTAGAGACTCTTAGTAAACCACTTAAATACCTTTAAAATCATTGGAATAGCCAAAACAAGTAAATTTGAAAATTTTGGATCAAAATACTATTCACTGGTCACTATTCACTTGGTAAATTTTGAAATTTTGACCAATTTATAACTAATTATAGAAAAATCATAATTGAGTGGTTCAAGTCCTAAATAAACCTTCTTAAATTCTCTACAAGGAAAAAATATCAATTTGTCTAATTCCTTGCCCAATTGATACAGTTTTTGTGTGAAGTTCAACTATTTATATGGTAAATTTTCATTTTGTTTTTTCAGATTTTTGCCTCAATTTTGGAAAACCATAACTTTTCGTACAAAATTCCAAATCCAGTAAAATTCAACTCATTTTGAAGCTTGACATATGAAATATTTTGCTAGAAAATGTCAGGTCAATTGGACTTCATTTACTATTTTTTCTGTAGCCTCAAGTTAGAATTTTGGTAAGGGTGTTGGACCCTTTTCTACCTTTCAACATGCTCATTTCTTGACTTTTGATACATACTTTTATCCAGCATACATAACTAACTTTTCTAGCATATTTAGATCCTACTACTCATATACCAAAAATTGTTAAGATTTAACATATACATATTCCAAAGTTCAACATAGAGCATGTAATATAAATTAACAAATTTCCATTGCATTTTTGAGCCATATAGCTTCACTTATGCATCCACCATCTTGCTCTTGTCTTTATTAGAACCTTAGCCTAGAGAATGTTAATTTTGGGAAAGTAAGATTTCAAAGAAATCCCCATAGCAAAATCACTAACACAAACATTAATAAGTATGATCATCATTCACCATCTAGCTAAACATGCATGAACATCTTATACTTTCATTTCTAAAACACTTGCACATAACTATGACATGCTATAAACACAACAGAACATGTTCAAACAACACATATTTGACATGTAACATAGCACAAATAATGAACAATAATCAAGAGCAATATTAATGTAAAGTTAGTAACTTTGTTACCTTGGCTTCTTAAATTTTTCCCTTGACTTGGTGACTTGCTTCTTGCTCTTTGGTGTTAGGATCGGATTTGACCAAGAGGGGGGTGAATTGGTCTAATAAAAATTTTCGCAAACGTTGAATGCTAAAACAGAGTTTGAAAGAAAGTGACACAGAAATTTATCCTGGTTCGGTCCTTTTGACCTACGTCCAGTCCTCAGATCCCTCTGAGCTTTCTCAATCCACTAATCTCAAAAGATTATAGACAAACAGAAGAAGGACTCTCCCCCTTCCTAACTCAAACTATCCCACAAACACTTATCCTCGTGTCTAAACCAAACCAAGGTTCTCCAACCTTGAGCAAATCTCTCAAAAACAATAAATGATCAAGAATATTCTCCTTTATGAGAATTTAATGATAATCACTGAAGCTCTTAAATGAGAGTATGAAAAACAGAGTAAGTAGGTGAAGCGCAATGAATTCTTTTTCTCGTATGTGCGAAATCTTCTTCCGGTGACTTGAATGAATCTCCTTTTATAGGTGAAGAGTATTAAATGTTCGTTAGAGACATTAAAGTTTCCGTTAGACTCATTGTCGTCGTTTACCTTCCCGCATTGAATGCGTCTGCAACTTTCTGACAGTAGGTAGAATGAAGATATGAGATTTTGTCCGTTAAATCTCTTTTTGTTTAGGCAATCTGAACTTCATTCCCTGTTAATAAATAAGTCAGATAAGCATTTATGATGGTTGGTGTGATTCAAATAATCCTTGCATGAAAAATGAAAGATTTTGGAATCAGTTTAAAGTCGCTGACACGCTTCGTAACTGTCAGAAGGTGGAACTCGAGTTTTGTCTCTTCATAACTCGAGTTATAGAGAAATTTTCAAAGTAGAAATCTCATAACTTTTGTTGAAACTCGAGCTTGAATAAGAGTTTTGATAAAACTTGAGTTGTAAAACTCATAACTCTGGTTTCCAGGAGTTCCAGTAGACCAAAATGCTCTGCGCTCTTCGACACTCGAGTTTCATTTGGCAAAATTTCAAGTTTTGAAATATTTCAAGTCATAACTTTCATTGTAACTCGAGTTTCCTTGAGAGTTTTGTATTACAACATTTTTGTCCTTTGAAACTCGAGTTTTCCTTCATAAAACTTCAAGTTATAAGAGTTTCATAACTTTTATATGAAACTCGAGTTGCACTAGAAGTTTTAGGTTTAAAACAAGTTTGCTTCTCGAAACTCGAGTTTAGTATCATGAAATTCGAGTTCTATGAAAACTCTGAGCGAAACTTCAAGTTTGGAAAGAAGTTTTGAAGTTTAGAAATTTTTCTTAGCCTGAAACTCGAGTTCCATTATCCCAAAACTCAAGTTCTGTCATAACTTTCACTCAAAACTTCAAGTTGAGAAGGAAGTTTCGTTTCTCTTTCTTCGAAACTCGAGTTTTGTTATCCATAACTCGAGTTCCATCAAAACTTTTAATGTAACTCGAGTTCTGAAAGGAAGTTTTAAATTTCAACAAAGCTTTAAAGCCCGAGACTCGAGTTCTACAAAACGAAACTCGAGTTTTGCCAAAACTTCCAACATAACTTGAGTTTTCTCTGAGAGTTCTGTATTTCCAAAACACTTCCAACATTCGAAACTCGAGTTTTAAAACACAAAACTTCCAACTCGAGTTCTATAGAGAGTTTTTCATTTCTAAAACCTTTTTCAACACTCGAGACTCGAGTTTTGACTCCCAGAACTCGAGTTTTGATATAACTCGAATCAAAACTTGAGTTCTCTTGAAAGTCTGAGATTTTAAACACATTTTTGAATACTATAACTCGAGTTCTAAATTACATAACTCGAGTTCTCTCAAATATTTCGTTAAAAAAACTCAAAGTTTTCTAAAACTTTCTGAAAACCAATAATCAAAGCTTAATTTTAAAAACATATTTGTCATCATCAAAACATTATCTCAACATTTGGAAACTTCCCTTTGCAATTTAACTTCCTACACATTTTATAATGCATTTGGCATTAATAAAAAAACCATTATCAATGCATTAAACCACTTAAAAATCTCCCAACACATCTCTTGAACTTTAAGGGTCCTAAATACCCTTAACTTTATCAATTTCAATCCTATTGCCTCCAAATTTGTTTTCTCACTTTTACCCTACACAATTTTGTATTCTAAATCTATTGGAAGCATTAAAACATAAAAATCACACTCTTTCTACATAAACCAGGTCTAAACAAAAATTTATATAAACATGGGTTTTGTGATTTTTCAATTCCTCTTCTTATATAATTGCATAATCTT
>QFDD01012103.1:0-11434 GCA_006871305.1 Vachellia collinsii
ATTTTCACCCCTCTTTTTCTTTATACTTCCACATTTACTCCTTTCTTTCACTCTCTAGACCCTTAATATCTCTGTAGCGACTTGTTTAGCCTTCATTTTTAATTACAGAAATTGAGGATATTACAAAGACTCCATGGCTTCTGAGGGTACAATTGCTCCCTCGTCCTCAACCCTCATTCTCTTGGAGGATTCAGCTACATCCTTCATTGGAGGCTCCTCAATGACTTTTCCCTCACAGACAGCCGTTTTGGCAGGAGAAGCACGGGGAGGGACACACGAACGAGCGATGCATGGGTGGACACTGACAGGTCAATAACGCCAGTAGTGGCAGGGGCAACGATAGTAGGGGGAGGGACCACCATCTTCGACCTCATGTCCACAGGGTGAAGATGAGCCCTAATGTCTCTCGCACTAAGGGCCGGTGTGATCCTCCCTTTTGAGGGGGTGACTTTGTTCTTCATGGCAATGCGAACTGTCCAAAAGACGCTCGATCATTAGGTCATTGACACTGACTGACTCAAAGATCAATGAGCAGAGATAGAAGGGACATACCATGGGGGTAGTCTGCAAGCTTCAACAGGAGGCAGAAGTCCCTATCTCCCTTTGGGGCCCCCAAGATCACTTGGAGGCTCTCCTCATTGACCCCCATAATTTTGTCTTTACTCGGGGAGGCTGCAGAAGAAACAAAATGTTTTCATCAATACCATAAGTAAGAAAGCCAATAGAACGTACAAATGAGCACTTAACCTCGAAGTTCCAGGACAAGAGAACAGGGGCATCGGCAACCACCATTTGCTGGGATCTCACAAAGACCCACCGTTTAGACTAGCCCTGATCATTTATTTGGTCACCAGAGATTAGGGGTGATGAACCAAGGCGGGGGGGAGGGGGTTAAAGTAAAGAAACCATCTTTCTTCTTGGCCAAGTAGTAGGCCGAAAGTAGGTCAGCAACAGAAAACTATAAATCCTCTCTCAGAATGGCAAAGGCATCGAGAGACATCACTATTCGCCAAACGTTGGGCATCAGCTAGGCAGGAGCAAGGTCGGTGTATCGGCATAGGTCGCAAAGAAGAGGGGGAAGGGGAACACACTCCCTGTATTGAAAAACTTCAACAAACAAGCTCATCCACCCCTGGACAGGCGTGCTCGCTATTTCCCCAGCATCAGGGATTCTCGCCTCGATCGAGGAGAAGGCAAGTTAGTTGCTTTGGAGGCTGTGGAACTCAGCCTCCGAGAGGTAAGATTGGGAAGGAGCAGGACGAGCAGTAGTACTCACCCGCGTATGGCGAACCAAGGGCTTCGTCTCTTCCTCTTCCCCAACTCTTGGTCAAGGGAAGGCATCAGTGAACTGTTGATCGGACACGGTTTTGTCGTCTTCCGGTTCGATACAAAATGATTGCTCCAAATTAATGCAGTATAGTGGGCAACCAATCGTTCTTCTCGAGGAGCGGTTTATTGGCTATCCTAGTCTAAATTGGTTATTAAAAACATTGTTGAGATTGAATTTGTAAAGTAAGGGGGATTTAATCTAAAACTACAAAATGACATGCTAAACTTGCAGTAAAATATTTTTTTGGTGTTTTCTTCAATGATTGAAAGTAAAATTCGGATTAAAAAGGATTATAGTGAATAGACTCTCAGTGATGGAAACTTAACTATCCTTGCCTTGACTAGTTATGGGAGATCAATCCTTTTGAGTTCAATTAATAAACCCTAAGCTATCACTTAGGTCCAATGGTTCAATTAATGCAGATTTGCTTGAATCCAAGTCAAACAACATTCCTTAAAGCATTGTTCAGCGCAACTCAGAATGTAGAAAGAGTAATTGATGGTCATGCCTTTGGAAGATTGCAATCACAATCACAGAAACCTAATGCACAACTAATTACCAATAATCATTGATAACCTAGTGAACACAAGGTTTCAAATCTGAAATTCATATATTCTAATCTGTATGAACAACAACCAATCTTATGTCGCGATACTGAGTTGTTTGTATCGCGACATTATGTACCAATTCATCTTATAAAATTGCTCATAGGTCATGGCAGTAATAGCTATAGTCATGACAGTGAGAACATAGTGGCACTCCCTCAATTGCATCCCTTCCTCACAAAGACTTTTGGCTCCTTCAATGCTCTATTTCTAAGTTTGAGCTCTCTTCCAAATGCCTACAACAACAGCAACAAGCTTTGTTAAAGAATTAAATACTGAAGTTCAGGGCATTTACAATTGGATGAAATGATTAACTACTTTTCACCCTTAAATCAAAAGAATGCAATGCATGAATCAATGTAGGCAATAAAGGCATAAATGCATGCAAGATGGGGGTAAAAGTATCACAAAATGCCCGAAAATAGACAGGAAAACCATGTAAATATTGGGTTCTATCACTCCCCCACACTTAAACCTTTGTACTCTTGGACAAAGACTCGAATCATTCCAAAGAAAATACAAGCACAATCGAGTAAGTCAGCATGCTCAATAATGAATTCAGAACCAAATCAACCCTTATCCTCTAGGAAAGCAAAAATAATAACATGAGTGATGCCAAATTATTAGCTACAGAGTATGATTGATTCTAAATGCATGAACAATAAAGATTCTCTGAGGGGACACAAGTGCTAACTCACTATCTCTCCTCATTAGGGTTCTTTTCACTCAAAATTCAAGTAGGAAGTGCCCTACTATAAGCTTGTAAGAGTTCTAAGATCTCCACTATTTAAGCATCAAGAGGACTTTATGGCTTGTAATGATGGAAAAAGGCCACATGGAATGAATGAAAAGGAGGAATAAATGTTTTGTATACGCATGTTATCAATTCATTACTTTAGAGTAACATCTAATAATCAACTAGAATTCAACGAAGAATATTTTATAATGACTCATTTTTCTGATTATCTTCCCTTATTTTCTTCCTTCCTTTCTTTTCTTTTTCCCAAAATTGTTTTCGTTCCTTTTGTCTTTCTTATTCTTGTTCTTTCTTTCTTTTTCAAAGCATTCCACTATATACTAAGCTTTTCTTCGTGAATGAAATAAACTTTAATTTTATCAAGATGCCTTGAGTTTCTAAAAGGACGCATATACACAAAACTCAGTGAATAGTTCAAAGGGTTAACAAAAGGGTATAAATGATGTAGGGCTTGTGTTTGGGGAATAAGGTGTAGGACTGATCAGACACTGTTTTGTCGCCTTCCTATTTGATAGAAGATGATTGCACCAAGATAATGTAATATAGTGGGCAACCTATTGTTCTTCTCGAGGAGTGGTTTATTGATTATCCTAGTCTAAATTAGTTATAAAAAACATGTGGAACTTGGGTATGAAAAGGGGGTTTTGGTTTATGGAAACTATGGTGCAATAACAAAACAATGCAAGAAGTAGATATTTTTGGTCTTTTTGATAAATGAAAGTATGCTTTGGATTAAAGGGAATATGTGATAAACAGCCTCTCAGTGATGGAAACTCAGCCTTCCTTGCTCTAACTTTAATATGGGAGTTTAATCATTCCGAGTCTAATTGAAAAACCCTAAGCAATCACTTAGGTCCAATGATTTAATTAATGCAAATCACTTGAATCCAAGTTAATGAACACTTCTTAAACATTGTTAAACACCACTCATAATGTAAAAGGATAATGATGCTCATGTTCTCAATGGATTGCAATCAAAACCACAGAAACCCAATGAACAACTAACAACCAACAATCATTGATGACTAGATGAACACAAGGAATAAAATCTAAAATATATATACTAATTAACATGAAACAACATTCAATCCAAATACATAGTCTAATCAAAAGATTACAAATCTGTAATCATAGTGCACATAGCAATGGAAATCTCTAAATCCATAAATCACAACAAGTGTTCAAATGCAATACTAGATTAGAAATACTCCCCAATGAATCCTAGAGCTCAAGTCTTGTTCTCCATCACCCATAGGCTAAGATTTTAGCCTCTCATTGCTTCAGAAATGCAGCTGCAATCACAAGTATTTTCTACCATGAGAGAGGTGAAGATGAGGATGGAGATATGAAGAAAGAAGTGATGGAGAAGGGTTTAATGGTTGGGAATGGTGGAAAATGATGGGAGATGCTAGAAAATGGAGGGGGGGATGGTTAGGACTTGTTGGCTGCTTCAGAGAGAGAGAGAAAGCTGGCTCAAGTTTTTCCTATATCTGCAGAATCAGGTTGTGGTTTATGGTGGCTCTCCCTTTTGGTATGTAGGAGGCTGCTAACCTAATCCAAAATGCACAGCTGCATTACCACACAATGAGATCGTGACTCAACAAACTTTAGGTTGGGACGTAACCATGATAAAGTTGCAACTTTAGTATAATTGGTTTCAACCTGGAAGATTAACACAGCCTCTGAAGTTACATACAAGTCGCGACATATTATTTATAGTCGTGACTAAAAGTCCCAGTGGCACTCTACTTGCAATTTCTCCCTTTCAACGAACCATAGCTCCTTCAAACTCATCCTTGGGCTTGAATATCCCCTCCACATGCCTGCAACAAAAGCAGAGAGCCTTGTTAAAGAATTAAACACTGAAATTGGAAGGCATGTGTAGTTGAAAGAGATAATTCATTCATTTTCCCTTTGTGTCAGTAAATATACAATACATTGATCGATGTAGACAAACGAGACTTAATTGCACACAAGACAGGGTAAAAGAGTCACAAAATGCCCAAAATTAGGTCAGAAAACCATGTAAATATTAGTATTTATCAAGGACTGAATGCTTCTTTCATGCCCATCACATTAACACACATTAAGCTTTGACTAAGAACTAAAACAAGTTCTAGAGAATGCAAACTACATGAATAATCACTCAACACAAGGAATTCATGCTCAAAGATATCCTTCCAACAAGGGTTTATATCTCTACTGCTTATACATAAAGTTTCAATGAATATGCACTATTTATACGGCATTAAAACATCTACCACAAAAGCAGACCTTTGGATGATGATTGAAAATGGCAAGAAAATTGTTAAAGAATATGCAAGAATTCTAAAAGCACTTGTTCAATCTTTAAGAAATCATTTCCAAAGTTCATATATCCAAAAATTCTAGGTGGGACTGGTTTTCTTGGTTTGATGCAATGACGTCAGATTAAAAAGTTCATGAAATTGCTTGAAAACAATGCAAAGGTAGCCAAAAAGGTTTTTTGTATATAGCAGTACTGAAAGCAAAGAGAAACACACTTAGATGCACAAATTCCTATGAATGTCATGACTGTAGGTATGAAAATTGCGACAAAAAATGTACCAAGAGCAGGAATAGGCATAAGAGGGAATTGTGTCGTGACTTTTGTATTAATGTCGCAACATTTCTCATTCAGAGGCTATCAAATCAAAATAATTTTCAAAGCCTGGAAATAAAAACATGTAGAAACCTCTTCAATATGCATCAAAACTTGAAAATTTGATCCAATATACAGAAATTCATCACAAAAAAAAAAATAAAACTCAAAACTACAGATTAGCGATGAAAGATTTGATGTTGCAATTAAATGAACAGAATGAACCACAATCATTGAATTCAAATGAATTCCTCTCCTCCACACTTAAAAATAGCAGTGTCCCCACTACACCATGAATTGGGAAGGAAAGAACAAACTCAAGAAAAATGCACAAGGGGATGCAAAATGAACCAACCAACTATATTAACTAAATCAGCATCCATAAAATAACAATCTAGCCAAAGAGGCCAAATGGCCTAAGTACATAAACAACAACTACAACTAGAAATAAGCAAAAGAAAAACAAAAACAATCAATCTTCTCCTCCTTTATGTGCTCCAGCTTCTTCTCTTTCTTCTCCTTCTTCTGCTTTTTTCCTTCTAGTCCTCCTTAAGACTGTCACGGTCCCTCTGGAAAGAAATTGGTGGTAGGGATAGAGTTCCACCAAAGAGTCTGTTCAAACTCTGGAGGCAGTGTAACACCGAGTGATTGAGTCATCTTCAGTGTCAAGGGATCCATGAACTGTTGCTTGCGAAGCTCATTAGCTTTGACTTGCTGGCTTAGGGAGATCACTTGGTTGGTTAAGATAGCAATTTGGTCACTTAGCGATTCCAGGATGATGCCAGAATCACCCTCCTTAGCCTCCTCCTCTTGTTCCTCTACCGGCTCTTCCATAGCCACCCTCTTCCCTTTTCTCTTGCCTTGAGAATCCGTAGCCCCAGGAGTGGGCCTTGGAGCAATGAAGAGTCGAGTGGTAACTAGGGTCAAGGATATATTAGTACTTTTATCCATTATCTTTTGGGCCCTACACAGATCAGTAATTAGGTGGGGAAAGATCATTAAGGTTAGGGAACTGTAGATGAAATGCAATATTTGAACTCTTGCCACCACAACTATGTCCACTTTCTGATTGGTCATCAAGAGGTACAAAAGAAGGGTGCTCTCCTAAGGGATGGTGGAAATGTTGGCTGTAGGTTTCACATTATAGTTCATGAAGTTTAGCCAGACCTTGGCTTATTCATTCATGTACGAACCTTTCAAAGAACTACTTGTTATCCTTGGTAGTCTACCTTGCATCTTCAACTTCGATGACTTCAAAAGCATGCACCCAGTCCACATGCTTCAAATTTATCTTGTAGCATCGAAACTGGTAGTTTTCGACCACAGGAAAGTTGTAGAAGAGGCAGATATCATCTACGGTGATGGAGAACTCCTTGTTCCTCCAATTGAGATACATGTCATCAATGATATCGAAGCAAGCATAGAACTCTCTAACCAAGGTTAGACTGGCCTTTTCTCTTTTCTTCATCATCTCCCCGTAACAATGGCTTGATCGTAGAAGGAAAATTCCTTTGTTTCAGGTAAGTAGCATTCATGGACAGCTTGCTTGTTAGTAAAACTCTTTGTGGCCTTAGCCTTGGGTGAGGCTCGTCCGCCTGGTCATCTCCACCTACATTGACATTCTTAGTGTGCCCCATTTTCGTAAGAGAAGAGAATCAAACAAAACAAACAACCTATGAAAAACCTAAAATAAAAGGGGAAAATGGCAAGCATCTAACTGATGAAGACTACCCTCCTAGACCTCTAGACCAATGCTAACTCAATTAATGGATGAATCTAATGAAAGTTCAATGGAAAACACTGAGTTTTGCTCTGAAAACATGGTCTAAACAGGTTAAAAACTCCCTCTGACAGTGGCTATCATGACTTTTTCCACATTAGTTATGACAACAACTGTACTGAGAGCATTTTATAAAGATTAGCAGTGACTATTGAAACTTTCATACGAACATCACAATAGTGAAGCCCAAAAACCTTTGAAAATTAAGCTTGAAGTGTTCAAAACCAGTTTCAAACAAAAAATACATAACAGAATTAGTTTCCTTGATAAAAACAAGTTTCAAAAATGGGTTTTCAATCCAGAAATGAGATAGCATAGGCAACAATCTTTCACTCAACCATCCTCAATCCTAAAAATAAAGAAAATTTCTAACTAACACTACTCTGAAGCAGAAAAACTACATTTAGAATGGAAGTGGAAAAATAATTGGATCAAAAGTTCTAAAAGTTACCTTAAGGATGAATGAGGAAGGATTACTACACAAAATTAGTGAAGAGGGAAGATTGAAACTCCAAAAATGTAGGGATTGAAACAAGTAGAGGTAGAGAGAAGTGTGGATGGAATGCAAATGAGAAAGTGAGGGATATATATGGGTGAAAAATGAAAGAAGAAGGAGCATAACTTCTGGGGAATGAAGAAGTGTGAAGGCTGGCAAAACATGGAGTTGTGGCTGTTGGAAGAGGGAAGGGTGCAACTATCGAAAAGAAAGGAAACACAGAGAGTCGCGATGCTTAGCTAAGGATAAGAGAAAATGTGCAAGTGAATAGGGAGGTTTTAGGGCATTTAAGACTAGATGAAATGATCTAATTGCCCAAGGGTTTCAAACCTTAAAATGAATATGGACGAGGCATGGGCTGGGTTAATAGGGCAGAATCGTAAATTGGATAATATTTTCGAGGAAATAGAGATAATTTCGTAGTAGTTTTTCTGATTTAGTGCCAACTGTCACGACATTTAGGGCTCTTGGTAGCAACTCTCAAAGCCAGAAATTAGGGTTCCAAAATCCTAATGTCGCAATGTTGTGTCAACTGTTACGACACTTTAATTACAGAGAAACACCCTAAGTTGGCTCAGCTATCATCACTTTTAGTCCCAGAGTTGCGACCAAAAATGCACAAAGAGCCTTTTACTATCCTAAATCCTGATCATCCTCAGTCCTACGCTCCCATACCACTCATTTTGGCCTGAAAACACCTATTGAAGTAACCTAACTTAGCAATCCATCACTATTCTCATACATTTCAGTACAAAAACTCAAATTCAAGCAATGGAGGATTAAGGAAAACTTCACAACACAGTAAGGCATAGCAAGCATGAACCATTGAAACAAATCATAATAGCCTTTTGAAACTTACCTTCCTCCCCCACAAAACTTAATGCATTGTCCTCATTGCAGGTCGTAGTCACTTGTAAGACACTAGGTGCCTAGATGGGTAAACAGAATAATGCAATTGAGTGTGTGATGTGGACAGAAATGAATTAGCTCAGCATAGAAAACTAGGGAACATTATCAAACACAAAGAAAAATAACAGAAATTTAAATCCTACTATACTGGTACATCCCTTTCAAAACTCAATACAGTCACATGCAAAGTAATGGAATCAAGATAAAAGACATGTGAAAAGTAAAAGAGAAAGGAAAGGGACTACCTAGCCTCAAGGTGGCTCAGCAGGCTATAAATAGAACTTGAGAAGATGACCGTTGCATTGGAAGATCTTGTCCAAGGTCTCTTCTTTTAGCTCTACCATCCCAAAGTCATGTATCTTCACCACCATGCAGGGTCCATCCCAGCTTGTCTTAATTTTCCCTTCTTGAACTTGAAGCTGGCCTGGTACCTCAACACTCTGTCACCCTCCTTGAATTGCTTTCTCAAGATGTTAGTGTCGTGGATAAGCTTGGTCGTCTGCTTATATGTACAAGAGTTGTGATAAGTGACCAATCGCATTTCCTCTAACTCTTGGATTTGAAAGAGAAGATTTAGTTTGGCTACCTCCAAATCAGCATTGCAACTCTTCACTGCCCAGTAGGACCTATGCTTAAGCTCAATCAAAATGTGATAGGATTTGCCATAAATAATCCTATATGGCGACATACTGATTGGGGTCTTAAATGCAGTGTGATAGGCCCACAAGGCATCATCCAACCTCAAACTCCAATCTTTATTGGAGGGCTTGACAATTCATTATAGAATGCGCTTGATCTCCCGATTAGACAGTTCGGCTAAGCCATTGATTTGGGGGTGGTAGGTGGTCGAGATTCTGTGGGACGCTCCATACTTTGCCAACAAGTTACTAAGGAGCTTGTTGTAGAAGTGAGTGCCCTAGTCACTGTTCAATACCTTAGGCACACTAAATCTATTGACGATAATGGACTTCAGAAATTTGGCGACCATGTCTCCAACTGACCCCCCAAATTGTTGGCATGTGTCACATGCCTTACAAAAGGTGAAAGAGTCCTTGAAGAGGGTAAGCCAATAGAATCCCACACCAAAACCTTTATGGCTATTCTTTTAGCCCAAAAATGGCCCCCATAAATGGCATTGTGGCCAGCCTGCAATATAGCCCATGTTTCATTCTTAGGGATGCATCTCCTTATAACTTGGTGAGAACACATTTTCCACAGATGTGGTGCATCCCAAATGTAATACGAAGCCTCACTCTTGAGCTTCTGAACCTAAAATGGAGTCAAGTGTGAATGGATTAGCTCTGTAGCAATATAATTGACTAAATGTGCAAACCATGGTTGTGACACAGAAAAAGACATAGAGACTGATCAGAGAATGAATCACAAACAATAACAGAAGTCAAAACTCCCCTAGTGTCAAGTGGTAGTCTACTAAGGTGATCCACAACATGGTTTACATTTCTAGCTCTGTCCTTCACTTCCACATCAAATTCTTGAAGCAGTAGCATCCCTCTCAAAAGTATGGGGCTTCTATTATAGCTTGTGGAAGAGGTACTTAGTAGCGGTGTGATTTGTATACCCAACTACTTTGGAATTTATGAGATATTGTCTAAATTTATCAATTGTAAACACAATTGTAAATAATTCCTTTTCAGTAGTTGTATAATTTTTCTAAGCAACATCAAGAGTTTTAGAGGTATAAGCAATGACTTTTGAAACAGTACCATCCTTTTAACCAAGCATTACCCCCACACTTAAATTTGAAGCATCACATGAAATTTTGAAGGGAAAATCCCAGTTGGGTGAGGTAAAAATAGGAGGTGAAATTAGCCTACTTCTCAACTCATTGAATGCATGCTCACAAGCAGAATTGAAACAGAAATCGACATCTTTTTTTGTAACAATTTGGATAGAGGTAGAGCTATTTTTCTAAAATCCTTGATGAACCTTCTCTAGAACACCACATGTCCTAGAAAGGATCTCAACTTTTTCAAGTTGGTGGTGTAAAGTAGAGAAGATATCACCTCAATCTTTGTCCTATCTACCTCTATTCCGTTTTTAGAGATCAAGTGTCCCAACACGATTCCATGATCAACCATAAAGTGGCATTTTTCATAGTTCAAAACTAGCTTTTTCTCAATGCATCATGCTAGGACCGTTTCTAGACTTTGTAAACATTTCATTAAAAGAATTGTCATATACAGTAAAGTCATCCATAAACACATCCATGCATTTTTCAATGAATTCAGCAAATATGTAAAGCATGCAGTGTTGGAATGTGCCAGGGGCATTGCAAAGGCCAAATGGCATTCTCTTGTAAACATAAGTGCTAAACGAACAAGTGAAAGTAGTTTTGTCCTGGTCTCCAGGGTCTATATGAATTTGAAAATACCCTTAGTAACCATCTAAGAAACAATAATGATTTTTCCCCGCTAATCTCTCAAGCATTTGGTCAATAAATGGAAAGGGAAAGTGATCTTCCCTAGTGTCATCGTTAAGCTTCTTATAGTCTATGTAAACTCACCATGAGTTTTGTAGCCTAGTAGGAATGAGCTCATTACTCATTTTTCACCACCGTGATTCCACTCTTCTTCGATACGACTTGTTTCGACGAAACCCACTCACTGTCAAAAATGGCATAGATAATGCCAGAACTCAAAAGCTTATCAACCTCCTTCCTTACCATATCAGAAAATTAGAGAGTTCAACCTCCTTTGGCTTTGCTTAACGGGTTTAGAATCATTGGTCAACAGGATTTTATGGGTGCACATAGTGCGGTCCAACCCCTTTATGTCAAACAATTGCCACCCTAAAGCCTCTCTACTTTTACTTAAGACAGTTAACAAACTAGCCTCTTCACTAGCAGTCAAAGAATTTGAAATAATAATAGGCAGTTTATTACCAGCACCCAAGTAATCATATTTCAAATTAGGGGGT
>QFDD01012104.1:0-10209 GCA_006871305.1 Vachellia collinsii
TGAAATAGAGTGTAACCTTACATGTGGTAAGGGGGAGTGATTGTAAAGGTCCTCAAGTACCTTCGTAAATCTTGAATCAGTTTCACAAATGTCCAGTTAAATTTGTGGGGTTTCTCAAGTACCAACGGTTACAAACTTGAGTGGGTTTCATAAATACCTGGAAAAGTTTATGGGGTTCTCAAGTACCCATGGTTACAAACTTGAAATAGCCTGTGTATGTGTTACATTGAATATGTGGCTGTAATGGTTTCCCAAGTACCTGGTTAAACTTGGATGATATAGTGAATTGTAAATCTCAGAGGAGTCTGAGGACTGGACGTAGGTCAGAGAGGACCGAACCAGGATAAATCTCTGTGTGCTCATCCTTCTTTCATCTTCATTAATTTCTAATGATTCCATTCTTACTCTATCCAATATCATTATCTATTTTTATAAACTTATGATTTGGATATTGTGATTAATCAAGGTTTGAATAGAAAATTTTTGAAACACCCAATTCACCCCCCCTCTTGGGTGTCGGCCATCCTAACATGGAGGAATTGTGAATTGCAAGATGAGCTTGTAAACTACAAGAAGCCAAGAAAAGTTCAAGTGGAAGGAAAGATTATATAAAGGTAGCAAAGTCTTTCACTAGTACATTTACATTACCATTGATTGCTGCTTATGTTTATTGCCATGATGAATGAATGAATGATGTTACATGATGAATAAACATGTAAATCCTTACTTGATGATGTGCCTTGGCTTTGTGTAAAATGATGATGATGATGATGATATTTAGTAAGGTATTGTTAATGTTCATGGCTTGATGAATGTTGCATAATGATGATCATACATGTTGATATGATAGTTAGAGATACTTGCTATTGAGATTTCTATAAAATCACATTCTAACCTTTATGCCAAAGTTCATGCAAGGGCAAAGGCAAGGAAGCAGAATCGTAAGGTGTGTCTATTGGCTTCAAGATGAGTTTGGAAGCATGAACTTGATGATGAATTGTTGTAATTATGTTTTTATGTTATGTATGGATGGATGTACATGTATGTTAAACTTCTACTATGTCAAGCATGAAGAGAATGCCATGCAAATATGTGAAGTATGCCAAGTAGCTATATAGTTATGATATATGCAAAGAATTGTGAAATTGAAGCATGCTAAAAGTGGTAAAAAGAGTCCAATAAACAGGACAATAATCTGAAAAATGAGCCAAAGTTGAGGTAGGAAATAAACAGGACAAATGGAATCCAATTTGAATGAAATTTTCCAAAAACCTAATACACATTCCAAACTTTAAAATGAGTTAAAGTTTGTGTGATTTTGATGTGTACAAAGAAAGTTATCCATTGCTAAAGTTTGAAGAAAAAACTGAAAAATTAAAAAATGACTAAATGAATAGTGTAAATTTTTGAATTATTATGTGTTAATTGAGTAAGGAAATGACTAAATAAGTATTTTTTTTCCATGTAGATAATTGAATAAGTTTTAATTTGAGACTTGAAGCACTTAATTTTGATTTTTCTAAAATTAGTTTTAATTTCTCAAAACTGACAAAAAAATTTAGAATTTTTATCAAGTGAATAATGACAATGAATATTGATGGCAGAAAGTTTAAAAAATTTCACCTAGTTTGCTAATTTTAGGTTTTGAAAAGTCTTAAAGTGGTCTCTTATGCTCTTAAAAGTATAGTAAGAGAGATGTTACACCTTGTTGTGGCTGGAAACCATGCATGGGAAGGAAAAATTACTTTTTCATCATTAACATGCCTATTCTATTAGTAAATTTGAAAAGTGAATGTATGAGTAAAAGTCTTGCAGCGTTTTTTGCTGCAAAACCCGAGTTTTGGCTTCAAAACTTGAGTTTCGATCTTCAGGCACAACATATAGCTTCATTGACAAGTTCTAAACCCACCATTGACAAATCCAAAAGCCACTATTGACAAGTCCAATAGCCATCGCCGTCATTGGGAGACCGTTGTGCCTCAAGACTGAAACTCAAGTTTTGCAGCCTCTGGAAACTTGAATGATGGCGATGGCAATGGCAATTGCAATGTCGTCTTCTTTGGCTTGAGCCACCATTGACAAGTCCTGAACTCAAGCGATGGCAATGGTGACTTCTCTAGCTCAGGGATGCCGATTGCGATGATTCTTAGGCTTTTAGCAATGGCGACTCCTTAGTCTCTCAGTGACAGCGATGACATCTCCTTGGCTTGTCGGTTTGAAAATGATTTCAAAATGGATTTGGGAAATATGTTTTCTACTTAAGGGAATTAGGGTAATTGGAGTTGATCTTTGTATTTTCCTGAGGTCCTAAGGGATACTTTAGCAAAATGGCCAAATTCGTGGGACCTTTTTGATGTTATTATGCTTCCCTAGGACTTAGTTGCTATTTTTCCCAAGAAATTATCATAACTTGTTTTTTTATGCTTTTTCATCGTAAATAATTATCTTAGATGCTTAAATTAGGTTTAGAGGGATGAAAATACTAACTTAAACAATAATATGTTGAATTTGGCAATCTTCAGGCAACATGCCCCAACAGTCATTTTATGAGAATAATGCTGCATGTCAATGCCTAACTAAAGGAAGGGTGATAGAGCGAAATATATTTCACCAACGTTCTTCTTAGTTGTGACCTTCAAACGGGGTGAAATAAATATCTAGCAAATCCATTTCAGTGAAAATCTAGCATATTTGTTCATCAAGTCATTTCTTGTGACGATATTTGAGAAGCTTGTTCATAAATTGAATTTTGCAGACTCAAAGATATCATGTGATGTTGTCAAGAGAGGGAGTCAATACACACTTTCCTTTATCTAGGTTTTATCTTATTGGGTTTTCTTAGAAAGGTTTATAATGAAGCAACATTAGAAAATGTATTTATAAATGTTGTAGTCTTTTTATTCTACTAGGTTTTTGTCCCAAAAGATTTTTCTTAGTTGAAGTTTTTTAATGAGGCGCACGTTTAGTTATGGTCATTTAGGGAGGAGTGTTATGAATATAATGTGGATATCCATATCTTCTATAATCGACCATTATATTTTATATCTTCATATTATCCCCGTAATCATAGAAATTGATTTACCTTGATATAGTAAATTTTTACCTATAAACAAAAGACATCACTTAGGAATTATGTGCTTCAACTAGTGAGAAAGAACCATTCTTTCCTTTTCCTTTCATTCTTCTTCTTCTTCTTATTGTTTTTTTTTTTTGTAATTTCGTGACATGTTTATTCTTTTTATTAATTTTTTTTGAATAGTACCTGAATAACATTACAACACTATGAATTGGTTACAACAGATCCGTCCATGACTCTACTAATCTCACCCACCCCTTCCCCAGACAGCTGGGGCAGGTAATCCAGAATACAAAAAGGAACCTCTAAACAATAGGAGACCTTTGCTAGCATGTGTGCAAGGTGAATCTCCTCCCGATTAACATGAGTAAAGCCAACCCTCCAATCCCTATGGATAATAAACCTAGCTTCATCAATCACATCCTTTAAGAGGTGATTGCTCTCACAACCCCTCAAGGCGAAATTAATTGCCTCAATACAGTCCGATAAAACATCAACGTACCGGATTCCTTTTGCCCAACATGAGGTAAGCCCTTGAATAATCCCTAAGAGCTCAGCAATGGCCGAAGGAACATTAACTAACTTACAACTGAATCCACAAATCCAATTATCATTCTGATCCTTGATATACCCTCCACATCCGCTTCTTCCATCACTTAGAATTGAGCCATCCACAGCTAAGGTAGCTCCCTCATTAGCACGTCTGTTAAGGGAGCTTATATTGCAATTACCTCTGTATGGTGCAAAACAAGTTAGGAGGTCTTGATCAACACATTGTCACGGGGTTGTTTGTATCCAACAACAACGGTGCGGCACTTAGCTCGATTTTTCACCCAAACTCGAACTAAGTCAGCCTTCCCAAATATCCTGAACAAGCTCACAAGCAAGAAGCACAAGACTAGAGAGAGAAACTAGAGAGAGAAGAAGCTTGAGAGAATACTTCTCTATTGCTTGAATTGATCCTTCAATGGATGGTGGAGATCTACTTGATCTAAGGGCCCATATGATAATCCACCTACTCCCACCTACTCAATGGATGGTGGAGATCTATTGGATCTAACGGTCCATATTGGCATTCTAGAAACCTCTAAAAAAAAAATCTATTTACACATGGGAAGACTGTGACAACATGCAAACTCGAGCGTCCGCTCCTCCATTGCTTTGTTCTTCATCAAAAATCTTGTTACACCGAGCTACCCAAATCTCCCAACACTTCTTTTTATTAATTTTATACATTAATTGATTGTTCAATGTGTATTTTGTATTTTTTAAATCAGCCTCCATTTCTTGAAAAATTGCCGAAACAAAGATACCTGCGAGATCGGAGCTTCAAGCTAAACTGTTCGATTGTTCTTTTTCTCTACTCCATTCTCACTGTTTCCCTCCTTCCCTTCTGAACTCCAAACTCGCAGACTAGAAGATGAATGATGAAAACACGGAAGAAACGAAGTATTGCTGCATCTCTCACGAGTTCTTACGAGTAGCTGCAGCAAACACTGACAAAATCGCAGTAATCCATGCTTCCGGTGCGGCCCAAGCTTCCAAGGAGCTTCGTGAAAAATCTACTCCATCCAAGTTCGGGGGAGACATTTTTGAGTCCTTAGACAGGCTCGTGAAATCAATTTCTCCGCCTATGTACTCTGGGGACTCCTGCTACACGTACTCTGTTATGTTGAAGGCGGTTCAATCCCTCAGCTCTCGCCTCCGCTCCATCCTGCTCGGTTGCGATGATCCCCATTTGATCAGACCCAAAGCTCAAGGTTCACTCTTTTTTCTCCTTGCCCTTCTTATATTTTCTGTGCTTGAAGAGTAATCCATGCTTGGTCATTGAGTGCTGGAGTTCAATCATATTTCTTCTGCGAAGTAGTTGAAATGAATTTGAATAATTTTAATCTACTTCAAGTTAGCAGTAACTTTGCTCTTTTGAAGCTTTTGGCTAACGCTCAGCAAAGCCGCCTTTGATTCGTACTACTAATTACTAAGTACTTATGCAACTCAGCACAATTTGCGCACATCAACTACCTTGGGTACATATGAGTAACGCTTCAAATCTGGGTCTATCACTTGGATTGTGCTATGTTGTTTAAGTACCACTTGGGTGCACATGCCACCGAGGATTGTGCTAGATTGTTGCCGTTTCTTTTGTTTGGGTGCATTAGTTGTTAGATATAAGCTTCTTATATACCATATTAGGTCCATGTGATATCTAATACTGCATTGATTTACTATCCCTTTTTCCAGGCGATGATGATGTCAATGGTAGAGAAGGAGAAGTTGTTCAACCGCCTGAGTCCTTAGTCACACCTAGTGCAAAAACAATGTCTGCTCCAGGAACAGAGTATAGACCAAAGATAGTGGGAATATATATGCCACCTTCTGTAGAATATATTGTTGCTGTTCTTTCTGTTTTGAGGTGTGGAGAAGCTTTCATGCCTCTGGATCCTTTTTGGCCTGACCGAAGGATACAAGCGGTTATTTCTTCTTCAAAAGCTGATCTCATTATAAAGTCCCGATCTTCATTTGGTAAATATAACTCAGATCAGCTTGATGGATCACATTGGGCTGTATATTCAACCAATTGTCCTATTTTAAAATTTTGTATGGAAGAAAACCTTCCAGAGTGTTCAGAAGATTTCCCATGGCCTTGTGAAAATGATAAAAAGAGGTCTTTCTGTTATCTGATGTACACTTCAGGGTCAACTGGAAAGCCTAAAGGAGTATGTGGCACTGAGCTGGGTAATGTGCTACTTGGTGTAGTAATTGCAAATGTTATTGTTTGATGAATGCATGATTACTTTTCTTAAGTGAAATAATGTGTGGTTTTTGCATCAGTCAGTTTATTTTATTCTGTACTATGCATATGGACACAAGTCTATTTTGTACTTTACAATTGTGAGAAGTTATGTTTGATGATATTTTCTATATGCTGGAGTTAAGGTTTATTCCTGGCCATTTTTGTATAATGAGGATGACTTTTCTAGGTGCTAATTCTTTTGAAAGAGAAAACATGGTTATAGACATACAAGAAAAGGGATGAGAGAATAATGGATGACCTTCCTTCTTCCTTTCTTGCACATGTGAAATTATGGTGAAGCGGGTGATTTATTTTTCTCAACTAAGTTCTTTCATTAGCCCCGTTGGGATAAGTTAACAGAATGGAGCTAAAGAGACTTCAAAACAAAATATCTCAAGCAAAGGAGAACTAATGACCTAGTGGTTATTATCTCCCCCTTTTCATTCCTTTTCATCTCATTCCCCTTAAGATGAAGTCCAAACATAGTCTCATTTCCTCAGCATGTTTGGCCACTGTTAAAATCTCCGTTTGACCTCTCTAGAATTTTGTTCTTCCTTGCTACTATCCAGATAATAAAACTCTTTCGACTATTCTTCATTCCTTTTATTTGCAGCTGTTTATTGCTTGATGGGTGATTTAACATTTTTTTCCAACATGAAGAATATTTCTTTTCCAAGAATATTTCTGTGTGTATATAATTTCACAATTTCTTACACTCTTTTAGGTCTTTTAAATCGATTTTTTTGGATGCAAGGAATGTATCCACTGGATGGGCAAGATTCACTGTTGTTTAAGTCATCAATCAGCTTTGTTGACCATCTACAAGAATTTATTAGTGCTATTTTAACTGCTAGTGTGCTAGTTATTCCTCCCTTCTGTGAGATGAAAGACAATGCATATTCTCTGATAGATTTTCTGCAGGTATGATGCTGTCTGAGTCTTTGTGATTTCATTTGGCCATTATTAATCTTACATCATTCCTTGACTTATCACACAATTTGTAAATACTGATGCAGTTG
This sequence comes from Vachellia collinsii, assembly GCA_006871305.1. Classification (NCBI taxonomy): domain Eukaryota; kingdom Viridiplantae; phylum Streptophyta; class Magnoliopsida; order Fabales; family Fabaceae; genus Vachellia; species Vachellia collinsii. The sequence goes on from QFDD01012104.1 coordinate 6,890, forward strand.
TTAATTTCCTTCCTTACAATCAGTTATGACCCAAGCAATATAAAAGACAGATTTTAACACCAAGTTAAAGGCTAAGACTTCATTACATTAAGAGATAAAAGACTACAATTTTACACTGATACAGGGGAGGACACAATTACAGACTCAAAAGACAAGGAACAAAGCTGTAAAACACACACAAGACACAACTCTCTCAGCATGACACAAACTCTAAAACACAAAACAGAATTAGTGCTTTGACTGGTTTCTAGCACGTTTACTCACTAGGGCTTCCATCACCAAAGAATCTACCACCCTTTTACCTGTGTGGAAGTCTTCAAGGTACAACTGCTATCCACTCTTTCCAACTCCCAACTTGCAATTAGTGCTTTGACTGCAGCTTCCTTTAAAGCCAAAACAAGCAAACCAACACCAAACACTTGCCTGTAACCAAACTACCACAACTGCCATGGCAGTAGGCAGCTTCAATGACTCCAACTTCAAAGCCGTGTCTTTGTGGACCTAAGTTTGTGCAATAATTTTATAAAGATAACAGAAAATATCTCAGTTAAAATACAAGAAGTGCTTTAAAGCAATTTTCTGTCTGTCTTGGTGTGTTTTGACAGATATACATTTAATTTGTTGCGAAGTATTTTTCCTCTATTTAGCTCTACCAGTTTGTCCTGATATTATGATTCTTATGATATTATCTTTTTGCTTATTTCACCCAGAGTATTAAATGATTCTACAGGCTTATTTTATTAACAGGCTTGTAACTGTTCCATCACTACTGAGAACAATTCTTCCTGTATTGCAAAATCATGCTGGCATGCGGGTGCAAAGTTCATTGAAATTGCTTGTGCTCAGTGGTGAAAATTTTCCGTTACCCTTGTGGGAGATGCTTTCTGCTGTCTTTCCAAATACACTTATATTGAATTTATATGGAAGTACTGAGGTTAGAACAGATGAAATTGTAATTTGAATTTTCTATTTGTCTCTCTGATTCTGATACTCATGCAATGCCCCACTTAACTTTGTAATAAATGTTATTGTTCCATGTGTGAGGTTTCTTATAGATTATTGAGTTGTGCTGTTTTCATTGATGATGTGATTTTTTACATACAAAAATGGCTAGATGCTTGCTATCTTCTTTCTGCGTCACTTTTGATTACCATGTAGTTAGTTTTAAATAATTATTATCAAATATAAATTATATCTTCTTGGGTTATTTCCTTTTTTGCATGGTTATCATAGTTTAATATATTTCTGCTTTAATTTTCTTTTTGTTTTTTTTTGCCTTTTCTGTTTTGATGTTAAGGTCTCTGGCGATTGTACATATTTTAATTGCGAGAGGATGCCATTAATCTTGAAGTCAGAGATGCTATCAAGTGTGCCAATAGGTATGCCTATTTCCAACTGTGATGTGCTGCTTCTTGGTGAAAATGATTCATCAAATGAGGGAGAGCTATATGTTGGTGGTTCCTGCATTTCTAGAGGTTACTATACAGCGCCTAATTTATTATCAGATGACTTTGTGGAATTGCCTCGAAATTATGGCTGCAGAGATTCTATTGGTAGCTGTCAAAAGCAATTATACTTTAAAACTGGTGATTCAGCCAAAAAATTACCAAGTGGTGACTTTATATTTTTGGGAAGAAAAGACCGCACTATAAAAGTCAATGGACAGCGTATTGCGCTGGAAGAAATTGAAAATTTACTCAGGGAACATCCAGATATAAATGATGCTGCTGTAATTTGTCAAAATAATCAAGGTGAACTTGTGCTTCTGGAAGCATTTATAATACTAAAAGTAGCAGAAAAGCCTGGTGAATTATTAATACCTTCTATCAGAAGTTGGATGGTCAATAACCTTCCATCTGCTGTGGTTCCGAATCATTTCATCTTTACAGAATCATTTCCTCTGACTGCCAGTGGTAAGGTTAATTATGAGTTGTTGGTGGGTTCGACTCTATTCACTAAGCATGATGAGGATAAGGTTGGCAGAATAGGATGCAGCAACCTTCTACAACTTGTCAAGAAGGTATAACTTTTTAGTTTTGATTGACAATTTAACAAAAAGTACTTTATCCTCTGGACTTTTTCTTCCATGGCAGCATGAATGTAAGGTGGGTTGGACGCAATCTTAAAGCAAGCCTGTCATTCATAAAAAGGGCCAAAAAAAGAAAGGCACATATAAAGGATAGAGCAGGCAAAAAGATGGATTTGAAAGAAAAAGGGTTAAGGTGCAAAAATATCCTTGAACTTTTATCAAAAGTATATTTAACACCATATACTTTTTAAAGGTATAAAAATATCCATGAACGTTGAATAAGGGAGAAAAAATGCCATTACTGTTAGATATATATGACTTGACACCATTAAGTATGTATATGAAAAAGCAGCATATGCCCCACCATAAAAAGTAATGGTGTTAGTTTATATTTAACGGTTTTGACATTCTTACAAGTGTTTTTGCATCTTCAACAAGTACATGGTATTGGACGCATTATCAGTTAAAGTTTATGGATATTTTTGCAACTTAACCCAGAGAAAAATGATCATGATAGCAAGATTTCTAGAAATTGACAAATTAATAACAATAACAAAAAGGCAAAGATTTCTTCTATCACAGGCGACAAAATTACCAAAATAATGCTCTAGCTCCTTTGACAATTCACAAAATTTCCTCTTTCTATCAACCATACCCACCCTAGGAGCTTTCATGAAGTTCAAATCAGGCTCCTTCATGAAGATCAAAATGACCCTAACACTTCCTTTGACAATGGAAGCCCAGCTGTATGTGTACATGCACTACATAGGACATATTTTCCAGAGGGCTCATGAAGAGAGTGGAAGATCCATGCAAAGTTGTCCTCCCCCTTTATTTTTGTTAGCCTTGTCACAGTCCACTGTAATGCCATCACTTTAGCCTTCTTTCCTGACACAAGCCAGTTGATTCCTTTTCTGTCTCCATCTGTAAAGGTCCTTCCCTCCCGTCATTGAAATTTTTGTTTTACTTAATCGAATTAATGTAGCAACATTGAGGGGCAAGTTAGGTTGCTTCGTTGAATTTATTTCCCTTTTTTCATAAATGAATTTGTTTTCCTTTTTTGGTTGTAATTGTTGGAATTTTTGTGTTTGCAAGTGAAATCGCCCTTAGTCGTATAGGCTTTCAAAATACTAGGTGATAAAAAAAAATGTAGTATAGTGTTGCACACCTAGGTCGTTTCTTGTGAGGAGTTTAATTCAAGCTTTTAAACAGATTAATGTAGCAATCAAAGTTAAAAAGGAAACCTTGTAGAAAACCTGATTGGAAAAACAATGAAACAGCTGAATTTAAA
>QFDD01012105.1:0-10256 GCA_006871305.1 Vachellia collinsii
ATTACGGAGTAAGCCTGACGTATAAGCAAGCACATAGGGTGAAGGAGTAAGCATTGAAGTTGTCATTTCTCATTTTGCAAATATGTAACTTTTTGCTGTCAAGTTGATACTCAAGTGTTATCAGTGCCATTCGTGAAGTTGTTAATATCCTTAATAGTGTTATCAATGCTGTTTAATAATATTGTCTGTATATAGTTTATACGTGTGTAAGTAATATAGATTTTTTGTTGGCTATGATAAGAAATCAATACTTGAAGGTGAAATGGTAATTTTTATTTCTCATTTTGCAAATCTGTAACTTTTTGTTGTCAAGTTGGTACTGAGAAGGTTAACAAAAGTTATCATTACATATGTTAGAGTTGTCAATACCCTTTGCGTAGTTGTCAACAAATGAAATAACAACATCAAGCGTTATTAATTTCATATATAAAATTGTCTTTAAAAAATGAATAGCTGCTAATACATAACTCAGTGGAAGGACATGCTATTGTAAAGTTTATGTTGTGAGAATGATAACGTTATTTGTCATTAACTATGTTGGAGTTGTCAATACCCTATTCGTAGTTGTCATTAGTTACGTTATAGTTGTCAATACCCTATTTGTAGTTGTCAACGTAGTAGACAACAGCATCGGGGGTATGAGTTCATGTGTTGTCAATAGCCTAAGGAAGCTTGTATGTTGGAGTTGTCAATGCCCTATTCGTAGTTGTCATTAGTTACATTATAGTTGTCAATACCTTATTCATAGTTGTCAACGTAGCAGACAATAACATCAGGGGCATGAGTTCATGTGTTGTCAATAACTTCAGTCCACTTGTCAATACCTTAAAAAGAGTAGTTAATAAGATAAAAACACTTGTTAATACACTAATATCATTTGTGACAAGTTGTGAACCTTATAAATTCAACATTACATAATTTATTATTCAATGTCAAAAAGTTGACGATACTATACAACACACTGTCCTTTACATAATAGGTTGGCCCATGTTAGGGACTACGACAAATGTAGGCGTTTGCTCATTTTTATAGTCTCTTGTGGTGCAAGTAATGTCAAAGCATTATGGCGATTTGAATTAAGCCCCTGATTAACCAGCCACCATATTAGGTTTTGTCTGAACGCATGCATATGTTCCTTATCATAGTCAAGATTCACATTTGGTGCCCATTTGCTTAACCAAATCAACACATGTACGCCACAGTCTCTCCTGTACATAGAATGCATGTCACATTTAAAATTACTTGAACATTAGTTTGAAATAACACAAAACATCAACAAATTAAAGCACCTACAATTGTTTTGTAAAATAAGAAATGAAAATTGCCATTTCATCTTCAAATCTATTTTTTTTGTCATTGCCAACACAAATTTCATATTATTTACATACGTATCAACTATATATAGACAACACTAATAAACAGTATTTACAACACTGTCAAGGATATTGACAACTTCACGGATGGTACCGACAACACTTCAGTATTCATGTGACAGCAAAAAGTTACATATTACAAAATGAGAAATGAAAATTGCCATTTGACCTTCAAATATTTTTTGTCATTGCCAACACAAATTTCATATTACTTACATACGTATCAACTATATACAGACAACGCTAATAAACATTATTTATAACACTATCAAGGATATTAACAACTTCACGGATGACATTGACAACACTTAAGTATTTATGTGACAACAAAAAGTTACAGATTTACAAAATGAGAAATGAAAATTTCCATTTGACCTTCAAATATTTTTTTTTCATATTACTTATATATGTATCAACTATATACAAACAACACTAATAAACAGTATTGACAACACTGTCAATAATATTGACAACATCACGGATGACACGGATAACACTTCAGCGTCGATGCGATGTGACAGCAAAAAGTTACAGATTTGTAAAATGACAAGCGAACATTAAAATTGCACCTTGACCTAATGTTTTTTTGTCATTGTCAACAAAATAAAGCTGTAGTGATAGACTTATACATGCCTATGTAACATAGAAATTCACCCAAAACATTATAAGTTATACAACCCCTAAAGTTTTGCATTTTTACCATACATAGCTACTTAAGTTTAACTTGGGTTTGGATTTTTGCATGTTCGTTTTGTGTGTTCCATATGATGACATAAGCTACACTGGTACATTTTCTTGTTTTCAAACTGGGATTCTTGCCTTTTAGTTCTTGGCTTTTTCGCCTACATGAAAAAAAAAATACAAGTGCATTCAAAGGAGTTGGACCCATATCAAATGTCATCTTCCATGCTAATCTGCAAAAAATTCATCAACATGTTAGTTACCTGCCAATCATTTTTTTCTCACTTTATAGAATAAGCACAACATACATACTTTCTCCATTAACAACTTCAATTTATATTTTGACAACTACACGTATGCTATTGACTGCACATATCATACATCATTTTTGTTCAACACATGTTCGTCGTCACCCTCAACTTTCTTCCTCCTATTTTCTCTCAACCTGATCTATCATACTCAAGCAATCTTTAATTACCAAAATTTACTTAAAAGAGGCTTTATCAATAGTAACACGTATCAGACTTGCATTATAATGAATGGATCCATCTTTTGGTTGCTTAATAATCATATAAAGATTAAATGCCCATTTCAGGAAGTACAAAATTTTGTTGTTGTACAAGCTTGGGTGCTTTAATCCCTATCATCAATCACTTATTACTCAATTTAAACCCTATCAAACATCACCCCATCCAAATGCAACTCACGCCTCACATTTCACACAACAAAAAAATAAAAGCCAACACACCAAGATGACGGCTGTTCATCTTACGTAAGTTCTGATGCTCACCCCGTCTTCACCTTCAAACCCATTTACCCACAACTAAACTTAATAAAAATCAACTAGGCAACTGCACATTGATAATTAGAGGGGTAGGAGAAGAGTTTTTGCGTGAAAAATGATTTCAACTTACCTCCTCTTTCAGCTTTCAAACTCCAGTGAAGTACGCAGGAAGCTTCGTCACTCTCTCTTCAAACCATATTGCTTCACATGTGTCTCATGTTGCTTTTAATCTTTTATTGCTTAAGGGTATTTTCGTCATTTCTCATCAAAAGCAAAAATCCAAATTGCTGCCCAGCAGCAATTTGTACTTTACAAAGTTTGTGGCATTGTTTCGGATTTTTGCAATTCAAAGGTAATTTTCTTGTCATTTTCCCTAATGATTATCTAAAACTGATTATCTAAAATTGGCCAAACAAAGAAACGGATAGATTACTTTTTCTATATAAATCCTCGAGTCGTAGCAATATTCTCACACTCACTCACTTTCTTCTGTCTTCTCTTCTCATCGTTCGTTCTCTCTTGAGTCAATATGGCTTTTGGGAAACTCTTCTTTTCTTTTCTTTATTTTCTCAGTCTCTTTCTTTGTGTCAGTAATGCTCTTAATGTCTCTCACGATGGAAGGGCTATCATGATTGATGGCGAACGTAGGATCCTTATTTCTGGTTTCATTCACTATCCTAGGAGCACTCCTGAGGTACTTATAATCAATCGTCCTTCTTGATTTTTCTATCTGATATGATACAATACTGTTATCATCATTATTAATTATTTCTTGTACACTAATGAATGGATTAAGCTGACATTATATTATTTATATGTTGCAGATGTGGCCTGATTTGATCCAGAAAGCGAAAGAAGGAGGGCTTAATACGATTGAGACTTATGTGTTTTGGAATTCTCATGTCGTCAATATGACTTTTCTGGTAATAATGATCTTGTGAGATTTCTCAAGACCATTCATGATGCTGGGCTTTATGCTATTCTTCGCATTGGTCCATATGTTTGTGCCGAATGGAACTATGGGTATGTTTAATTATCTAATGAGCGATTTATTTATTTTTTTTTATAATTTTCAGTTTCTATATATATATATATTATATAATTATTAATTGTTTCATTTTCTCAGGGGTTTCCCTGTGTGGTTGCATAATTTGCCTGGAATTGAGATGAGGACAGCAAACAATGTGTTTATGATAAGTTAATTATATTTTTTATTACTTTATAAGTTTCTGTATGTATTCCCATAAAAAAATTATTTATTTCTCGTTTTTATTTCGTTTTATAGAATGAGATGCAAAATTTCACAACATTGATCATAAACAAGATCTCTCAAGAGAACCTTCTTGCGTCTCAAGGCGGTTCCATTATTATTGCTCAAGTATATAAATAGCTAGATCATTGATTAAACTTCTTTAAAATTATGGAACCAAATTGATTTATTAAATTGATTTATGTTATCTAATTAATAGATTGAGAATGAGCATGGGAATGTTATGGATCCTTATGGAGATGCTGGGAAGGTGTACATAGATTGGTGTGCTTCAATGGCTGAGTCTTATAATATTGGAGTTCCATGGATCATGTGTCAACAAAGCGATGCTCCTCAGCCAATGGTAAAATAATTTAATTAACATTTTTTTTTGCAAATTTTCAAATTAATTATCCTTTTCCTAATTATGTTTTTGATTGATTCAATTCATCAGATCAACACATGCAAAGGTTATTATTGCGACCAATTCACACCCAATAATCCAAATAGTCCTAAGATTTGGACTGAGAATTGGGTAGGATGGTAAGTCTCAAATCACTGGATTTTTATTTTTGTTTATTAATCATTAATTAATTCATTTTTCATAACAATTATTTTTATGACTATTAAAGGTTCAAAAGCTGGGGCGCTCAAGATCCTCATAGAACAGCTGAAGATGTTGCCTATGGTGTAGCCAGATTCTACCAAACTGGAGGAACCTTACAAAACTATTATATGGTAAATTATGTTAATATCTACAGATATCACATGCATCAAAATAAAATTGTACGATTATGATTATATTAAACATCGTATCATGGTGGAACCAACTTTGGTGGAACTGCTGGTGGTCCATACATTACAACATCATATGACTATGATGCTCCTCTTGATGAATTTGATATGAAAATTAAATTACATCAACTTTGATTTGTTATATATATATATTTGCTCCGCACAGGTTTATATGAACGTGATATAATATTTGATTCAACTATTTGCAGGAAACATTGCTCAACCAAAATGGGGCCATCTCAAGAAACTCCACGAAGTTTTGAAGTCAATTGAGAAAAACCTTGTCTACGGCAATGTCAACGAAACTGATCTTGGCAATTCTGTCAAGGTACGTAATCATAAATAAATTAAAGAAGTAATTTCAGTGCATACATATGTTCCATAATAATATTTAATAATGTTTGATATATGTTGAAAATAGGCGACAGCGTATGCTACAAATGGATCAACAACTGTGTTCTTGAGCAACAGCAACACAACTTCTGATGCAACTGTCACTTTCAATGGAAGGCAATATACAGTTCCTGCTTGGTCTGTTAGTATTCTTCCTGATGGTCAAACCGAAGAGTATAACACAGCCAAGGTGATATTTTCTGTTGAACACTCTTAATTTGAACGATCTTGCATTACAGAGAATCTAACATAGAACATCAAAATCTAATATGTGTTGTTTGTGATCAATTAGGTTAATGTTCAAACCTCTGTGAATGAGCATTGGGCTAACCAGGCAGAGAGGCAGCCAGAATCATTGAAGTGGGTGTGGAGGCCTGAGAATATTCACGATGCTCTTCAGGGCAAATCTCATTCTTCTGCTAAGAAGCTCATTGATCAAAAGGAAGTCACCAGTGATGTTAGTGACTACCTTTGGTACATGACCAGGTAAAATATAATTTCTCCCTTATTTTAATTAATCTCTCTTTATTATTGTTCTAAGAATTTCTTCTTCTGATTCAAAAGACCTCACAATCTTTAATTCTCTTTCTTTTTTGATAGCCTTCATTTGGACAAATATGATCATATTTGGAGCGATGACATGTCTCTCAGGATCAACGCTAGCGGCCAAGTAATTTATGCATATGTCAATGGACAACATATTGGTAAGAGAAACATTACTTGTTTTGTACTTCTTCATTCGCTCATAGATAAACTATGATTACTTTAATTAACATTGTGTTGATCTGATGGATAAATACAGGAACTCATTGGGCTAAATATGGTGTTCTTTATGATGATGAGGTTGAGTTCAAGGTCAAGTTGAATAAAGGAAAGAATGTGATTAGTCTTCTTAGTGTCACTACTGGACTGCAGGTATATCATCTTATTCATTTATATACATTTTTATATGTAGACGAAAATATATTCAAGAGTAATTATAATGATACATCTCTTTTGTTTGAACAGAATTATGGATCATTCTTTGACACATGGCACACCGAGGTGGTTGGTAAAAAGGGCGATGAGACAATCATTAAGGACTTGTATTCTCACAAGTGGCACTACAAGATTGGATTGGATGGTTGGGACAAAAAGTTCTTCATCGGAGAGTCCACCTCTAGCACCAAATGGGCATCAGATCAATTACCCACAAACAGAAGCTTCACTTGGTACAAGTACGACCCGGCAATCGACAAATTATATTATTTTTTGTTATTCTAATATAATTAAAATAATGTAGAAAACTTATTTATCTATCTTATGAAACTTGATGTGTTATAGACCACATTCAAACTGGGAAAAGACCCAGTGGTGGTGGATTTGGAAGGACTTGGTAAAGGATTTGCTTGGGTGAATGGTCACAACATTGGCCGCTATTGGCCTGCCTACTTGGCTGCCCAAGATGGTTGCAGCAACGATGCTTGTGATTATCGTGGTGAATATTCTGCCACAAAATATATTTCTAATTGTGGAAAGCCCACACAAAAATGGTTAGTTGATTTAAAAATAAGTGAAGGGATTGATTTAGATCTTTGCACTATCATTTTTATTTGAATGATTTATTAATAATGTGTTTTTCCAGGTATCATGTACCTCGATCCTTCTTCAAAGATGGCGACAACACCTTGGTTTTATTGGAGGAGATGGGTGGGAATCCATCTTATGTGAATTTCAGAACAGTTAGTGTTGGAACTGCTTGTAGAAATGCCCAGGAGAATCACACATTGGAGCTCTCTTGTCAGAGTCGTCCAATTTTGGTCGTTAAATTTGCCAGTTTTGGAGATCCTCAAGGCACTTGTGTGGTTCATTCTACAGAGGCACTTGTGGTTCATTCTACACAGCCACTTGTGAAAGCAGCAACGATGCTATCTCAATTTTAGAGAAGGTAATTAATATAATACTATCTCAATTTTTAAGCATATATTCCTTTTCTTACTTTAAATATTTTATATCTTATGCATTCAATTCATTTAGAGATTAATTAATTGATCGAATTACTAACTTACCTTAATTCACTATGCATTATGCAGGCATGTGTAGGTAAGCAGACTTGCTCCATCCCAATTTCAGAGAAGACATTTGGGTCAACCAATTGTGGAGATATCACCAAGAGACTTGCTGTTGAGGCAGTTTGTTAGAATTTTTGACAAAATGATTAGGTTGTTTAAAGTCTTAGTTATTAGGTTAGTTATTCTAGTTTCCTTTTTCGTTTTTGCTTAAAGTTTTATTTCAATTTTCGGTCTATGTAATTATCCTAATCTTTTGAGTGGTCTACCCTGAATAATAATATTTAGTTATACAAATTTTATGGTTTCCTTTTTTTCCGTTATTTATTTGATCATCTAAACTTTGTGGGATGTAATTCATTGTTATCATAATATATTTTTAAGAAACAAACAGCTAAATCATCTATTTACGACATTTTACAATATTGTAAAAAAGAATCAGTACAAAGACTGGGTTTAATGTATATATTTAAGAATGAGCTGAAAACATAAAAGAAGATGTAATTAATTTTAAGATGAGTACAAGTATTTGAACATCAAAATTAATTAAAAAATACTTATATTCTTGAGTTATCATCATATCCTCCATTGAAATATTAATTAATGTATATTTAAGAATGGTTAATATATAAAAAATACTTATATATAATTATAAAAAAAGTAATATTTAAAATATAAAATTTATGTAACAAGTCCCTCCATATCAATATCTATCACAAACTAATTCAAAATATAAAATTTATAATAAATTTACTTTCCCTTAATTTCTATAATAAATTTAATGATATCTTATTTGGCATAACCTCCCTCTTGGTCCAACCCTAGATACTCTAAGATTGTTTTTCAAACCCCCACCTATTTTGTCACACCTCACGTATCACGTCTTAATACTTCATTAGAGACCATTATTGAACCACTTAACTATCTTCTATACATAGAATTAGTTAAAGAAACAAAATTTAAAAACTTACCTAAGTTACTATTCATTTGGTAAATTTTCAGATTTTTGGACCAACTTTAAAAATCCATAACTATTTCTAGAAAAATTGAAATTCAGTAGTTCAAGTCTCTAAATGAAACTTATTGAATTTTATATAGTGGAAAAATATCTATTTGTCCAATTTCTTTACCAATTAATACAGTTTAATTCGTAAATCTCCACTGTTCATATGGTCATTTTTCAATTTTTCAAATTTTTCCCTAAATTTGGATAACCATAACTTTCTGACTATACATCTAATTTTAGCAAAATTTGACTCATTTTAAAGACTAAAATGTGTAGTAGTTTTCTACAAAATTTTAAATTATTTAGACATCATTTGCCTTGTTTTACCTTCACTTCAAGTTTAACCTTTGTTAAGGGCCTTGGACCCTTTTTAAGTTATTTTACATACCCACTTTCCTCTCTTTCAAGCACATAACCATGTCACATAGTGACCTAGCATATTTAACTCATTTACACAGCACATATAACATGCTCCATAGTGCTTATGTTTAGCATACAATATTCCAAAAGCCAAGGGAAACAACATGAAATCATTCCAATTTAACTAAACTTTCCTTTGTATTTGAAAACCACCCACCTTTATTCTTGTGACTCCTTGCCTTCGCTCTTGGAATTTTGTTCTAGAATGTGTTATTATGGGATAGTGAGATTTTAAAGAAATCCCTATAGTAAAATTACTATCAATGACAGTAATATGCATAATTGTTACACATATCAATCAAGCCATGATTGCATATGAAATGCAATCATTTGAAATGGAATTTGCACATAGTAAGACATGGCATAACTACCAATACGTAACATATTTTCTAGCACATAAACATGGCAAAATTCATCAATAACAACTATAAACAATATTAATGTAAAAGATAGTAATCTTGCTACCTTAATTGTCCACTTTACAAGTAAGTTTCTCAAGTGGTTTCACAACTTCCCTCTTGCATCTTGAGCTTTTCCTTTTGTAAATAACACTCCTACACATAATATGATGCATTGGACATCAGCATTCAGCCATTTCCAATGCATTATAACAACTAAAAATCCATAAAACTCAATCTTGGCAATTTCAATACTTAAACTTCTAAATTTTCCACTTTTGATTCTAATGCTTCGAAATTTGTTTTCTCACTCCTACCCTACACAATTTTGCCTTTAAATCCATTGTAAGTATGAAAATCATAAAAAACTCACTCCTTCCCCCCAAGAACAGTAGAAATCCAAAAATGCATAGAAAATTTCAGCAAGTGTGGTTTTCACTTTCTATCATCACACACATGCATAAAATCATTCCTAGACCATTTCCCAATCATTTAACAACACAAAAACACTCCTCTATTATAGATCAATTTCGTGTAGCAGCATCCCCATGAGGGTTTGTAACAAAAAAATTCAATATGAGCTCAAATCACTTCAAACCAAATACCAATATGTTGCAAATTGCACAAGAAGTTGTTTAGTAAGCTTTGATTGATCTAATTCACTCTCTTCTTCATTTTCTCTCTCTAAAACCTAAACTTTCAGCAGCTCAAATACACCACCATATGAAAAATTACACCATTCAAAAGGAAGAGAAGAGGTTCTAGATTAAATCCATGGAAGAAATTGAGCTTGGGACATCAAATTACCTTAGGACTTTGCTTGACCCTTGCTTTTCCTTTGCTCCTCCAACTCCACGACATTCCTCTTCTATTTCTCTAAGTGCTTTTTTGAAAATGGCTGATTATGGGCTGTAATTTGTGTTTTAAAAATTGACCATAAGTTAAAAAAAATTATGGGGTCTACTTACACTGACAGAGTAACTTTACACTGATGTAATCTATCACTTTGAGTTAAATATCTTTCTTACTTTTCCCCTTTGAATATAAAGACACCAAGTGGCACTCCTCATGTCCGCACAATCTCCTTTATAAAAGTAAAGTAGCTTTAG
>QFDD01012106.1:0-11127 GCA_006871305.1 Vachellia collinsii
CCCATATATATGATCAAGAATGGAAGAAATACCTGCACGGGAAGCACCGCCAGGGGAGGATTGCTTCTGAGCTTTTTCACGCCGGTGAGCCGAAACAACTGAGAGCTTTGTACTCTATACACCAAATTGCCTTTTAACTTGTTCCCTTACACAAAAAAGAGGGGTAACTAGTTTTTGATCCTTTAATTAGTGATCCAATTATAATTTGACCTTTGGTAAGCAGTGTTTTTAATTGGAAGGATTACCGTAAGGTTCTAAGTAAGAAAAATAATATGAGTAAGGCCTCATCTATAACTCAAACAGTTACTATTGATAACTTCTTGGGATCTTTCTAATATTAATTCTTTTAAATGTGATCCCTTTTTAATTACTCTTTCTCATGATGACGCAAGTATACGTGTCCAACAGCAAGAGAGTCAAGCGTCTCCCGTGATCTATCTATCCCTCCGACTCCTCACTTCGTTTATAAAACTTGTTCGATAATTAAGCGTTCTATTAAAACTCTAGCATCATGTACAAGATGTCGGCTCCCCAGACGAGGGGTATACTCATGCATGAATTTAAGCAAATACCTTCTCTTTGGGACCCACCTTGACCGCCTCCAACTATATACACTTTAGTCGTTGGTTCTCAAGTTCAGTTTAAATAATGAATATTTAGTTATTGATCCAGCCAGCCCCTTCAATTGTCCTTTTTCTCTTAGGGCCCGTTTAGTACAGTGGAATTGATTTTGATGGAAATAGAAATGGATATGGATATGGAAATGGAAATGGAGATGGATATGGATATGGAGTTTTAAAGTACGTTTGGTATGTCATGGAAATGGAATCTAATTTTTATATGAAAAGACCAAAATACTCTTTTAAATTAAAAAATTATTTAAAACCTTCATAGAACTTTGGCAAAAAAAAAAAGATTCATCAATGTGATGGAATTACAAATCCAAGCTATTTTGATGGAAATGATTTCCATCAATTTTGGTGGAAATGATTTCCACATGGAAATGATTTCCATGACCAATTCTTTGTACCAAACATGCAATCTCATGGAATTTAATTCCATTTCCATTTCCATGTCTCCAATTCCTATGTACCAAACGTGCCCTTAGCTTTATCTCTTTTTGCTGTTTTTATTTTGTTCTCTTTAAAACTTTAAAGTGTTGCGATATGTTATATTTTAATATGCACCATATTGTCGACTTCGATCTCAGCTAAAATCATGTGAGATCGGTCGGCTGTTTTTGGCAAGAAGAAGCGGCCCGCGTGGGACTGAATCTGATGCTCATATATTAAAAGCCGAAAGTCGTATTCAGTATTGGCAACTAATAATAAATAAACTTCACAGTATAAGCTCACTCAGTTCTATATTCTCTATGTTACATTTCTCAATGCTTTGACGGATGTCGCAGAAAATTAAATAAATGTTTCAGATCTTCTTGTTTAAATCACTTACTATATCGATAGTTTTAAATTGAATCTGCCGTAGTTGCAGGTCCACAACTGCACAAATGAAAGACAACAGAAGGAAAGGACCTAAGCATCACATCATACAACACTCAGCCCATGCATGCTCAGCAGGTGGATAATTGACTAATATAGCTATATATTGACCAATTAATAAAAGTTTAAGCTGATATCTATATAGATTTAGTGGTCGTAAAATTAACCGTTTAAATTAAATGAAAGCGAACCAATTAACATTTAAATATTTTTTTAGAAAAAAAATACTGAAACAGAGTAATATGTGACTCACCAAAGGCAACGGCAATTAATATCTTATCATGTGTAGTGCCTCCTTAGACATCGGAATCAGTTACAGTGCTAAGCGTAAAGCTTAGCTCATCCTACTAATCTAATTTGGACCGTCCAAATCTGATTTGGATGGTCTAGATTTGATTTTATAAAAATCTATATTTTTCTAAAAAAAATTATTACAGTAGATACAGAATAAAAATAAAAGCAATCTTTTAAATACTATTTTTTTAAAAAAATAATTTTTTACTTAAAAATTCATTATTTAATAAAAATCAAGGTTCAGATCAGATTAGTAGGGTGAGCTAAGCTTTAGGCTTAGTACTGTAACTGGTTCCTTAGACATCTTAGCTTTTATATATTATTATATTGCCATCTCATTTTATATATATATATCACGGCCACTACCTTCACAGCGCTCGATTTATTTATTTATTTTAACTTAATTAACAATCATATTCATCCATGCATGCATGTGCCAAGTCCAACTCCCACTTTCCGGTTCAACAGACAAATCCGACTCCCATATGGGACCCATTTTTTAGGTTGAACCCACCATCACCTCTGGGTTTCCATGGAAACAAACTATTGATTCCAGTCCCTAGTCACACACTTCCATTCCTAACTTAAAGATATGGAATTTTGTCATAAATACAATAAAACATCAATTCATCTTTCCTTCAATTTTATTACTTTTTCTTCAAAATGTCTCTAGTGATTATAAATATTAAGAGATTTCTATTCAATGATGGTTATAATTAGAGATGGCATTTTAGATATATTGACTCTTTTTTTTATATAATAAATCAGCTCATATTTATTTCAAATAACAAACTTAAATAATTTATTTAATATTTATAAATTAATTATTGTACTCTCTAAATTAAGAAATTAAGGACTGGAGGGAGTATCTTGTTTTTAAAGAAAAATTGTTTCCATTCATATACTACTCCATTGGTCCTATCCCTATATAAATATATATATATATAAGAGATTGTTTTTTTTTAATAAATGACCTATTTCTCTTTACAAGGGACACAAGTAAATTATCTGAAAATTTTAGTATCATATTTCACTTTTATACCTATTATTATTGATTAATCTCACTTATCACTACATTAATCATCTCACTCACACACTTATTAATCAATGACTTAGTTATTATTTTTTAGTCATTATTACCACCATTTTAACTCATGAGTCAAATGACTCCCACATTTTAACTAGGCAATTGAAAGCTTCTCTTTCAATCATTACATAATGAGTAAGATACAGTAATCACCCCCTATGTTTAACCTAAATTACATGAACTCCCCTCTATTTTGAAAATGTATATAGTACTTACATGAACTCCCCTCTATACAATTTATAAACTAAAACCTAGAAAAGTGGTCACTGCAATTGTTGTCGCTAACCCACATGCATGGGAGAAGATTCCGGGCGGTTTAATTACAGCGGTCAGAATGCCACCCTGCATTTGGCCAAAAAAAACAAAAACAAAAGAATGACACCCTACGTACCCACGGGGCAGCACTGGCACAAATATCCATTAATTCCATTATACTTAATTAATTGTATTCTTACAAATAAATTTTCTAGTGTTGAAAACAGTAAATGTTTATAGCATTTTTTTCGATGCCAAAAAATAAATCCATTAGGACAATACTACTATATATCTCAATATAAAAGCTGATTATTTTTTGCGTATTTTAACAATGATAATTAACTTATATTTTAAAAATGATAATTAATTTATATATTTATCATTTTTAAACTAATTTTCTTATTTATTAACGATGAACGATGGGAGCTAATATGCTGTTTCATCAACTGGAGAAGCATCCTTTTTCTCTTTCTTTCTTAGATAACAATTTTTTAATTTTTCCTCCTTCCCAGTGATAATGAAATTAGGAAGCAAACCATGGAGGTTAAAACGGTAAGAGGATTAGGAGCACGATCCAAACGCGAATTTCTTTTTTGTTTTTAAAGATACCTTTTTGTTAGAAACAATCCAATTTAGTATTATTAAAAACTCAATTTCCATAAAACAAAAGGGTTAAGGTACATTTTAACCTGAAAGTTTTTACGAAAGAACAATTTTATTTTAAAAGTTTTCGAAGTAGCAATGTTATCTTGAAAGCTTAAAACGTAGTAATTTTGTCTTGATCCGTTTAAATAGTTAACTTCACCGTTAATATGCCACCTCATCATGACCTTTTCTTCTACCCTCTCCACCTCATCATCTCACCTTTCACTGTCTGAAATGGTTGTGGCAGTCGATGGGTGAGAAGACGAGGGAGCAAGGGAGATGTCAGTGATGAGAGGAAAGAGAAGCTTGGGTGGCCGTGGGAGCGAAGTTGCTGAGAGTGTCATCTTATAATTCATCTCCGGTATCTACACTCTTTTTCCCTCTCAGACTACTACGGTGTCGATGCTCACCGCCCGCCATCGTAAGCTTCGATACTTCCGCCTTCGTGCTCCTTCAGTAATCCTCAGGAATGAGGCATGCCAAGGGTGAGGACTGACGGAATGAGCACACTGGAGACTTCGACAGAATGAGGAAACGGCGAGGGGTGAGTACTGACGCAAAGATTGGCTGTATAGCACCTTCTTGCCGCCGTGGAGACTTAAGAGAACATGTTGCTGTGATAGCTTTCTTGGACTTATTTTGGTGTCTTTTAGGTTCGCGAACAAAGACCCAAGAAGAAGCGCCGAAGACAATAACGACTGCGATGGAGGAATGAATAAAATGATGCCCAAGAAGCACCGACGCTAACAATGCTTGCACAGAACCTAAAATGCTTAAACAAAGCTACACGAGTTACATCTATCCTCCATGGTTCTCCAACATTTCTTCACGGTGTACATCACTCCAGTCTTTAACAGAGCCACACAACAAAAACATGATATGAATGAATAGGAAGAATAGATTGTGGAGAATCATGGTGATATACAATATGAGATAAACAATAAGTCAAAAAACAGAGTGTGTGAACGCCTGAGTTTTGGAGTTGAAGGCGTAGAAAATTGTCTTGCAAGGGGAAATATTATTGAGAGGTTTCTGGGAACAATAAGCCATCGCTTGCGATCCTATTACCACCCCGTCGCCTATCGATCTCAGCAGCTGTGCATTATGGAAGGGAGGGACGGTTGAACACTTATAGTGGAGCTCCGGTTGCGGTGGGGGTGATTTTCTTACTATTTTTTACATTAGCGTGATTAAATTATCACACAAAAAAAAAATCCAGAAAGACCCATTTTATTCACCTTCTTCTTGTCTCTTCCATTGGAACCCCATTTCGACGCCTAAGGCCACAGCGACTAACTCTGACGACCATCATTTTGCCACTGTCTGTCACCGTGATGCTGAGTCAATTTTCCGGACGAAGCCCATTTTCGAGATCTGAGTTTTCCGGCGAGTGGGTAGGGGTAAACGAGAGCTTGGGAGAGGGTGGAAGACGTGGAGCCTTGGGGGGAAGGTGGAGCACTATTAAGAAAAAACCAAAAAAGATGTGGAGCATGCCCTATTCTCTCACTGCCACATCACTTGTCAACTCAGCATTTTTTTTTTTGTCAAAATTCTCACTTAACAGTCAACCTTAGGCAAATGTTAAAAAAGGGCAGGATTGCTATTTTCAGAGTAACCTTACACCTCTAAAAAATTTTAAAGTAAAATTGTTCATCCGCAAAAACTTTTAAAACCAAAATTTACCGGCTCTAAAACAAAATGAGCACTTCCACACATGGCCATTAGATGGGCTTCATTAGGCCATATCAATTATGATGAAAATATAAATTTATTCTTTTAAATTTATGTCATGTTTTAATTTAATTTCTTAAATTTAAAAAGTGCATATTTAATCAATGATTATTAACATAATTAGTTTTACTTAATGAAAAATGTTGAGTTGATAAATTTAATTAGTGAATGTAAAATTAAATGTTAATAGAATATGGTTAAATTTAAAATATAAAAAGAAACATATTAAATATTTAATATTTAAATATATGTTACCATCAGTTAATTATAGAATGACGATTGAATTAGCATTCTTCGCTGTATAAAATGTAAAACTAAAAGTGTTAATAATGAAAGATTAAAATTACACTTTTTAAATTTAAAGGAACAAACTAAAATTTGATATAAACTTAATTAACTAAATATATACTTTAGTCATTAAAATTAATTAACTACATTTTGCATATACGATTATAAAAAAAATTGCACGTACGGTATTTCTCCCTTTATAAAGGTTATTTATACCTTCAGATCTTTTCGAGTTGAAACAGAGACACCGAGAGAGAAGCTTACATTGAAAAATGAATATATAGTTCAAGTATTTTAAAAATATTGTTGTTTTACTATATCATGTTAAATAAATATTTTTAAAATATATCATTAATAGAATATTTTTTTATGGGTATTACATGATATAACATAATTTTTTTAAAAATTACATTTAATTATTACATTGATTTAATAAATATTGAGAATAAGAAGTAAGAAAAAACATAAGAAAATTTCATTAAAGGACAATGCTTGGTACCAACATAATTTCCATTTACCTCAAATAATTCCAGAACTTCACTGCAGTCTTTTGTAATCAAAATGAAGATAACTTACGCGGTGAAAAGACTTTATAGTCGCTTTTACTAACCTGTGTTCTTTTTAATCCCATATTTTTAGTTGTTCGTATGCGAATGTAAACACCTGTATTTTTCTTCTCTATCAGAACGTAAGAAAATGTGGTGAAATGGGAAGTGTTAATTAATTCATGTTTCACTGTTAATTAACTAATTTTTTATGCAGATTTTCATTTGTTCATTGACACATAGTCACTTGCATTTTTTCTCTATCAAAATTTGTTAATCATAAAATGGGAGATGATAATTCTCTTAAAGAATTCTCATCAATGATGTTTGAGGAGAATGAATTTTCAATGGTCAATGTTGATTATATTTTATTCTATTTGGAAATCAGTTTTAACACGTTTCGTTAGAATTAAAAAAATTACCACTCATTAAATTCATTTTAAAATTTAACAGTTTTACAATTTTATGTCTATTTAATATGCACTATAATTTATGAAAATAAAATCCATATAGTAATAACTAAATGGTAAAATTTTATACTTATATCAAAAATATAATAATATAACTAATCAATTAAAAATATAATTTTACATAAATCGAAATAAAACTTTTCTTTGAGTGTGTAAAATCACTTAAAAAATTTAGCATTACCGTCTAACGTAAAGATATTGGATTTTGTACCTTTTTTTTGCCAGGGGATTTTGTACTAAATACAATAATAAAACATCAATACATTTTTCCTTCAATTTTATTACCTTTTTTTAAAAATATCTCTATCAATTATAAATATTGAGGGGTTTCTACTCAATGAAGGTTATAATTAGAGATGGCATTTCAGAAATATTGACTAATTTTTAATAATAAATGAACTCATATTTTTTTAGAAATGACTAACTTAAATAATTTATTTAATATTTATAAATTTAAATATTCAACCCTCTAAGTTAAGAAATTAAGAAGCGGAGGGAGTATCTCGTTTTTAAAGAAAAATTGTTTCCGTTTGTATACTACTCCATTGGTCCTATCCCTATATATATAAAAGAGTTTTTTTTTTTTTTTAAAACAAATGATCTCTTTCTCTTTACAAGGGACGCAAGTAAATTGTCTGAAAATTTTAGTATTATATTTCATTCTTATACCAATCATTATTGATTAATCTCACCAATCACTCCATTAGTCATCTCACTCACACAGGTATTAACCAATGAGTTGTAGTTTTCCCTAAAGGCCTAAACCATACTATTCCAATTTTGTAAACAAAGTAAAGAAAAATAATACGTGGCGTTTTATTACTTGTGAGGATAGCTTCATCTGGGGATGCCGCCGTTATTCCAAAATTCCAATATATGAAGACCCACTTGTAACTGTTTTTGAGAAAGATCTAGTGGAGCCCTCCTGCTGCCCCCTCTCATGTGACAGTCGGACCGTGGACAATTTTTTTTATTTTTCAATTTAAATTTATCTAAATATAATAATGGTCCCTACTGTGTTTCAATGATTTAAATAAGCATGAATTTTAACATTAAAATTAAAAGTTTATATGAATTTGTAATTAAAAAATAGGCATACACCTACTTTCAATAATAAAGGGGTATTGTAAACTTTTTAAAAACCTTCAAAAATTTCCAATAACATTTATAAATTTTATTAGAGATTTAATAAAAATATAGGCTTAAATTAATATTTGTACATTTTGGTTAGATCTAAAAAATATTTTTCCTTCATTTTATATGCACAAAATAATTTAGAATATGTTAATCTAGATAATCATCTAGTGGGAGGAAATTGATGAGGTTTAGCTGGGTCATGCGCCCAAATTTTCCCTAAATTTAAGAGTCATAAGATTAACATAAAGTCAAAATTAAAGCAAATCAATAAAAAGTTAAAACATTTTCTAAATCACCAGAAGAAAAGTTAATTATTTCGTTATATTAGTCTTAAAAATTGAATTAGTTTCAATATTCAATTTTTTATTACAAATAAGCTTCAAATTTTAGCCATAACTAATTACATAACAATATCAATTTGAGAGTTAAATAATCTTTAGGCTAAAGTATACATTTAGTCCTTTAAGTTTACCTCAAGTTTTAGTTTAGTCCTTTAAGTTTAAAAAGTATACTTTTAATCATTTAATATTAACATCGTTAGTTTTACTTAACGGAAATGGCGACTTAACAAATTTAGATAATGATTTTGTATTTAAATGATGATAAAATATGATTAAATTTTCAAATATAAAAATAAATATATTAAATAATCAATATTTAAATATATTTTAACATCATTTAATTGCAAAATGATGATTGAAATAACATTTTCCGTTAAGTAAAACTAACGGTGTTAATTATAAGAGACTAAAAGTGTACTTTTTAAATTTAAGAGACCAAATTGAACATTAATGTAAATTTAAAGAACTAAATGTATACTTTATCCTAATCTTTATATATACCATTCTCAATCCTTAATGTAACTTGCATTCTAAAAGGAAAAGGAATAGATAGCATTTATTATTACTTAATTTTTAATATAAGAGTCGATTAAATTTTTTAGAAATATCAATAAAGTTAAATATATTACTTTAAATATTTAATTTTATCTTTTTTTCAAAAAAAAAATATTTATAAATTAACATGTATAAACTAATGGTGCAAGTAAATAAATATTTTTATTTATTTAAATCTGCGGTTTCAGGACTTTGCGAGAAAAGCGGCCACTGTAATTTTTGTTCGTGGCGCACGTGCACAGGAGAACATTCGGGGCAGTTTAATTCCGCGTTGACAATGCCATTATTACATCTTATCTCGCTCCACCCTGGCACACACCGGCACAAATTACGATAAAATCCATTAGTGTTTATAAGTTTTTTTCTCAATGCCAAAAAAATAAATCCAATGGAATAATATTACTGTAATTTCTTAATATAAGAGTCGATTAATTTTTTATGTAGTTAAAAAATCAGTTAACTTATATATTTATTTGGCTAATTTTTCTTACATTGTTAACTATGATGAACTATGGGAGATAAGGTATTTGCATGCCATGCATGGTATCTTTTTTGGTCACGTGAGTGTGACTCTTATTTGGTCAAGCCGAGATCTGGTACTTTCTTCAGGCTTTTGCTTCCTCACTCTTTAGTCTTTGGAACGCGTAACTTTTTGTTTAATTTAAAATGAGACGATAAGATGTTATAAAAAAAACAAAAAGAGCGGATAAGCATATTCTGCCCACGCTCCCACGCAAGGGATGTTAGAGTGTTTAGCTATAATAATAGTAATAATATATGATGACGACGACAATGAAGAACCAAAACGACAATCAATTCTTTCATGCGTCCACGTCATGAGAAGAAAAGCCAGTATGCCTCTTATCTGCTTTGGTCAAACGAGATCTCGACTTGATGCTTTAATCATAAGCAGAAAAATTGAAAAATAACTCACATTAAAAATTTGACAAAAGTCCTCCTCAAAGTGGACATTACTAACAAATGTTAACTCTTGGGGAAAGGATTTTAACCGCTCAAATATAAGATCTCCAAATGAAGTCCATATATAAATGTAGAAAAACTGCCTTTTGAGAGTTACTTCCAATCAGGCCAAACATTATTCAAATCCAACATATCAAAAAGCTAAATTTAAAGAAACAAAATAGATACCCTTCAAAATTACAAAGACAAAAACATGCCCCTGCATCTAGTTATGGGGTAAAGAAGTCTGATGAGAATGGAGGAACCCCTTTTTAACTTACTTTGGGGGAGATGACATCCCGAAACCAGCTACATCCCCAAGAGTTGGCTTTTTGCTAGTGTCTCTCTTTGAGGAGTTTGACCCATTTACTCTATTATTATTATTATTATTATTATTATTACTACTACTGTTACTGTTACTGTGATTATCATTATCATTATCATTATTATCATAAGATGCAAAACCCGCATAATATCCAAGACACTTTTTGCCCTTTGAATTTGAAGAACTCATCCCTGCAATACCAATTCACTCACTTGATTAGAAATGAAAGAATATTAGTATTTAACACAACACGTGTGTGCGTGTGTGGCTTGGAAGTAGAACAATAATTAAATGAAGAATGTAAAATAAATGAGAAAGTCAATGAGAGAGAGAGAGCACTTGAAACTTGCAAGTGACTGATTTTGCAGAGAATGTAATCAGAGAATCACATCTCACTGATTCAATTTCTGCTATATCAAAACTAAACATGCACTCTTGACAAATACTCGCCAGAGGAACTGCACATTCCTCAGTAACTCTGCTTGCTTGGCTTCTGTATGAGATAAGCCCAATCAAAACCAAACAAACAACTACAGTCTAATATATAATATGGAACAATAAAACCTACAACAGATCATATATATATTGTTTCAGATCTGGGAATTTCAGCTTTAGCTTCTCTTCCTTGAATCCGAAACTTAATGGAAACGTACGACCTGGAATGAACCAAATAATCAGGAAAGCTCAGTCTCTGTGGTGGAAGACCCACTCCCTCAAGACCCGCGTCACAATCTTCACGCTTGGCTCTGCCACAGGTCGCTCCCAATATCCGACCACCTCTCTCCGCCGTTGTCGGAGCATCCCGACGGCGCAACAATATCTCGGGGTCAAATCGGATGGCGAGCAGACCGTGAACAAAGGAAGAATGGGGGAGGAATGGTGGAACAGTTAGAAGAGGCAAAGGGAAGTGTCAGAAGGAACAGGGAGACGAACTGAAGAAGTTGTAGTGATTGTGAAGAAGAAGGAACCTATTAATCTTTAAAAAGAAAAAAAAA
>QFDD01012108.1:9415-19757 GCA_006871305.1 Vachellia collinsii
GGGGGGGGGGGGCAACTGGGAGAGGACTCTGTATTTTTCTTTACAACAATATTTTTCTTCGAAAATGTAGAAATTTTAAACATCTCTTCTCAAATAGTCCCGTTATTTTCAATTTTACTTTGTTTTAAAACATTTTGGAATTATCGTACAAAAGATAGTTTTTAATGAAAAAATTGGAATAAAATAATTATAAATTAAGATTAAAATTAAAAATATATTTTAATTTCATTAAGTACTATATTATTGAAATTATATAAGTAATATGGTAAAGTAATAAATTTTAGTGTTTATCAATATTTTTCTATGTACATAAAGATCCAGTGAATGCCAATAAATATTTCATTGACACCAATGAAAAAAGTTGATCAAACTGTTTGGAATCCACTTAAAAGGGGTAAAGAAATATCCAAGAAGACATTTAATAAGGTTATTTAGCAAGATCTCTTAATTAACAATATGTCCAAAGATTTGATTTTTGATCGAGCTCAATGATATTATATGATTCATGTAACTGATTACATTTAGTGGGACCAGGCTTTATTCTTCTCGCTGTATGAATATTTTTATTAAAAGAATTAGGTTATTGCTGGCACTTCCCTTCCTAAATTAATTCCTTTTCTCTGCTTATTTTCGCCTGTTCTCCTAAGCATTAGGATTGTCCATTTTATCTTTTTAACCAACCACATCCACATGGAAAAGAAGCAAGGGATTCAATTGGGATAATATTTTGAAAAGCCTCATTGCTATAAATAAAATAAGCCAAAAATTGCAGTCGGGCCATCGAACTTGTGTGTCCAGGACCAGCCTGCAGGCTTTAAGCCCCTTTTATATATTTTTTAACATTGTTGACCAAAAAAATAACACAATAGATATTATAAAATTACTAATTCAAATAATAAATATCAACAAGAAAAATCAAATATTTAAAACTAAATTAAATCAAACTGTTGTCCAGAACCCACCAATATCAACTTTAGAAAAATACTTGTCAAAGTTCTGCATTTTTAATTGTAAGGAAAACATTATGCCGCCAGCAAGGATCATTCATGCATAATCAAACTCAACCACTCAAATACCACAAATTTATCCAAATAATAAATCTTACAAAATTTCTAATAATAGGCCGCATGCAGCATATATATGTACATACATATATAGAAAATTAACATAAACTGCTCAATATATATATATATATAAATAGAAGTAAGTCATATTGAAAAATTAGACGAAGGAAGGTCCCACTAGACCATCCTCTTCAATTCAAAAGATTTCAAACTTAAAAAGCATGCTCCCACCTCTCTATTTCTTTTTCTTTCTTTCTTTTCTTTTTCTTTTTGGAGCAAAAGAAGAGGATGGATAAGACTCTGCATTAACATAATTAATCCTGAAAACCTTGTTCTTGATGAGCCTTACACTCAGATCCTATTTCAAGAATGATAGTATAGTTGTGGCAAAAGGGGAAAAAGTCGTAGCATGATTATTGTACATATATATAGTTTTTAATCTCTTGCAAATTACACCATCAAGTGTGCACCTGGGGTCATGCAAGCTGCTTAGACAATCCTCAACTAACAATGTGCTATAAACTGTCATATTTAATCGCTAACAGTCCAAAAACCTCCAAATATGCTTACCCATTGGACAAACCGTCCTCCTTCTCTTGCCACGCGAAAGAAACAATTGGTGTCGTTTATTTCCCCTACAATACAAGAACAGTGAAAGATTATTAATAATAAAAAATCTTGAAATGACAATCAGTAATTCAGCACCAAGTAGAGGCACAGACCTTGAAGTTTTCTTTGTTTTATTGAGTTTTCCTTTATGAGCAACCTTTAACTTTCTCAGGAACTTCTTGTTGGGTTCATTAGGAGGAGAAGCTATGGCTCTCTGTTTCAGTGAAGTTGTTGTTGGAACATTATTTAGGGAAAGCATAGTAGGAGACTTGAACTGGATATCCTCCATGTTTGCTTGTTGTTCATACACATAAAGTCCGCACATAACCACGTGTATATCTACAATTGGACAAGTGACTTGTATCTCCACATGATTCCAATCCAATTCCATGAATCTTTGAACCCACCTCTGGTCTTCTTTCTCAAAAACCACTCCTAGATTTAATAAGGACATATGACCTGGCGCAAGTGAGACACCTTGATACATCTCTCGTATTACATGACCATTGATGGTCAGAGAAAACTGGAAGTATTGTGTCCTACTCTTGCTGGCTTTCCCCAACTCAAATGCAAAGTTCACATTAGGGAAATTCCTACGAGCAAGGAAAGAAATTTTCCCTTCTTCACACCAAGAGTGGAACCAATCAGGAAATGTCGTTGCTGGGAGAATGATAATCACGCCAAAGGAATCCCTTTTTGCCTGAATAAAGAGAAAATTTTAAGGACTATGCGTTACAAAAACATATACGATACTTTGTTTTTCCCCAAACCAATCACAAATGTATTTGGTTTGACGAATAATCAAAATAGAAGTAGAAAAAGTTATGAGGAAAACCTCAGACCATAAACGACCTAATGACTCCGTAGTTAATGAATTGCAATTCTCTGCTTCTATTTTCAGCAAATTTCTTGGTAACTCGGGTACATTTCTTAGCCTCTTGCAGTTATTCACATACATTCTACACAACTGATCACACTCTTTGAGGCATTCAGGAAGGGACACAAAGTCATTTCCTGATAGGTTTAAGTGTATCAAATTCCGGAAAAGATTCAGAGCTAGGTGGATATCTTCATCCAGAAGACAACAATTGTTGAGATTCAAGAATTCTACGTTTGTGCAGCTAATAACTGGTTGACTTTCTTCCATCAATTTATTTAAAGATTTTTTGCTATTAGGCTGAATGCCTTCCAAATCAAGCCAGCTAAGATTTTCCAACGTGAATAAGTTGTCGGGAAGCTCCCCAAGACTTTTGCAATAGCTTAAGTTTAAGCACTCAAGCCCCGCAAGATTTCCAATGGAAGTAGGGAACTCCTTAATTGAGGTGCCCTCAGCCCAAATATCCGTTAATGCATCCATCTTTCCCACTATATGTGGAAAGTAGTCAAGACTCTTGCAATGACTCATATTAATAACTTCAAGGGATGGCATATTGATTTTGTGTGGAAAGCGTGTAAGTTTGATGCATCCACCAATATCTAATTCAACCAGCTTAGAGAGAGATCCCACTGAATCATGCACTTTAATCAAATTGCAACAGTCTTTAAACGACAATTTCCTTAAACTTTGGAATTGAGACATATCAGGTACTTCCGTTATGAACTCACAATGTGAGAAATCCATATATGTCAAATATTCTAATCTCTGTTTGAACAAAAAGACAGATTGTTAGCATTAATTACAAAAGATATTATGATCAAACTTTTATTATCTAACAGGAAAAATAAAACAAGGAGATCTGAACATATTTGATTGAGGTTTATATCAGTTTAGAGAACTAGAAGGGTAACTGAACTGATTTATTCTTGAGTGTGTGAACTTGAAGTTTGAGTGTTGAACAGATGGTTTTGATGGTAAGGTAGAGATATGCTTGCTAACCTTACATAGTTGTATTAGGATTGAAGCTTGAATATGGGTTTCATTAGTTGTTACATGATATTGAGAAATTAATAGAATTAGACACTTGTTACTGATTTGAGAAAGCTTTTACAACTATTTTTGGAGTCCTAAGCTAGCACATATATCCATTTAGAACATCAACTGAAAGGAGTTAAATTGAATGTTAATACATACAAGGAGGATGAATAATTCTAGAACCCATTTAATTTTATCTTAAAGTCAAAAAATCACTTGTTTATATTAATTTCTAATTTTATTTTACATTTATCCCATAGTTTCTTTTTCTCTTAATTTTCCTGTTACTTATGATAGTAATTGATACTTGATTTGGTTTCAAAACCAAATTCTAGTGAAAACGATACTTCACTCATTAGTCATTATTTTATCACTTGTTATGATCTGTGCAATGGCGTTGCAAACATTCTTCCAAAAAATAAAAGCCACAAAAATTTGAACAAGAAGGTAAACATCAAGGTTAGAAAAAAAAAAGTACCTTGAATGGCTCTTTCAACCTGAAACCACTGTGACAAATCTTGAAGAATACAAGTTTGCTTGGAGAAAAATTTGGTGGCAATTTTGTAGAAGGATATCCCTCCCATTCAAACCAACGCAAACTATTTGGAAGATATTTAGGCCTTGATGAAAATTGGGCCTTTCGAATAATAAGAATTCTAAGATTAATCAACTTCTCAAAGGCTAGACCACTCCACTTAACTTCTTCTTGTTGAGGTGGATCAAACATTATTCCTTCAATATTACTACTTCCCTATAATGCAAACCCAAAGAAGAAACATTTGTTAGATATTACACAAGAGCACACTAAATTTGATTTATACGAGGAAAAAGAAAATGGCAAGGTTCTTACTGAATTTTCTTGTAGCACTCTAAGAATATCTTTATAATTTCATAATCTACTACGTTTGCCAGGATTTGATGGTGCTTCCATCCTCACAATCTCTCTACCCATTTGCTTTATCAGATCATGCATGTCTAAACGACCATTTGTATCATCAATAGTTATAAGAGATTTATCAATAAGCACCTCAATAAAGAACCTTGCACCATAATCACACGCTTCTCCTATTTCATTTATATAAGCCACCATCTCATCTTCAAAGAAACAAACAATATCTAGAAAAATACGTTTAGCACCATCTTGCAAGCAATCATAGCTTATTTTTAGCACCTCATGAATGGTTCTTTTTGGAATCTGATCATATTTTTCCAATGTAGACCTCCATTCTTTCAAGTTTTTCTGTCCCAAATTTGAGCCTATTACTCTTAAAGCCAAAGGAAGGCCTCGTGCGTAACTTGCTGCACAATTGCACATATCTTGATAGCCATTTGGAGGCTGGCTCATATGAAAGGCATGCCAACAAAAGAGTTCAAGAGAAAAAGGATTATTTAACCCCTTCATTTTATATGTTTTCTTAACATTACGCGCAATTAGCAACTGCTTATTTCTTGTAGTTATAATGACTCTACTTCCACAGCCAAACCAATCGCATCCACCTGCAAGATGTTCTAACTGTTCAATCTCATCAACATCATCAAGAACCAATAGAACCTTTTTGTGAGAGAGCCTATGTTTTATTTTACATATTCCTTCATCAACACCACCAAACTTCATCCTCTTCTCCTCAAGAATATCTGATAGAAGTGTCTGCTGAAGGCATACAACACCTTGGTATTTCTTTGATGCTTCTCTAACATCAAATAGAAAGCATGCACCATCAAATTGGTAAAAGATTGAATTATATATAGCTCTTGCAAGAGTTGTTTTGCCAATTCCACCAATTCCATAAATTCCCAACATACAAACTCTATCATCAAATTCATTTAATAGTAGTAACTTCACCTCTTCTATGCGGGATTCAAGTCCAACCATATACTCAGGCCTATGTAAGCGTTTAGGAGGCAGCACAGCATATGCATCTTCAACAATCTTTCAATAAATCCAAATTCGTACCTACAGAGGAGCAAATTTTCATTTTACTATGATGCATTCAAAGTTTCATTCTTTTGTTCTGGTTTTTCTTTCATTACAAATTTTTCATGTGAAATCTCATTCTGTTTCTTCAATGTTAACCTCAACACCAATGAGTGTTTTTTTTTTTAAGTTTGAAATATTTGCTTACAAAATGGGACCATTTAAGTAAATACAAAAGAATCGGACCAGAAAAAGAAGGAAAATGAACTTTGGTATTTTAAATGATAACTATTAAATTAAAATTATTTTTAAATATGTAGTCACTTATTACTTTCATATGACTTGCAAGCCACAAATTTAAATCCTAAAAATTGCCTCTTTGCTTGCGAGATGAGGCTGCAGACATCTATTCTTTTTCAAACTCCACTTGGTATAAGCTTTGTGTTCTGTGCTATTTATTCATGTATTATTACGTATAATTATAAAAATGTAAGCGACTTTAAAGAATTCATACATTTTTAAAATTACACATTCATAAGCGATTTTAAGAAATAAAATTTGAACATAATTAAATTTTTTAGAGTTGTTTTAAAAGAAAGTTCAAAAATATAATGATTAATCAATATCACAACTAATCAATATCACTTATAAAAATCATGATCATTTAGAATTATATTTTATTTACTCCTAATCTAAATAAGGAAAGAACCCTCTCATTTTCTCTTTTCCTCCTCTTCCCTCCTCTTCCCCTTTATACACCGGCAATTGAACCGCTCAAATTTACTTTTATAAAATTATTTTCAAAATGTTAAATTATAAACAAATAAAAAAATTAATTAAATTCGTATTGCTAGATTTTGAGATGAATATAGTTTAGCAATACAATAAAAAAAATAAAAAAAAATATTTCATATAAATCCAAAACTCAACCGTTCGATTGATGATGTTACGATTTGAAAACAAACAACAGGGAGGATGATTGGAAAAGAGTGTAACATACCCATCTCCGAAATGCCATACGGATGACAGACTAGCAGCTTCAGACAAAGCATACCTCCATTTTCTAACTTTATCCAAGTCATCTCTGAACCTGTCTTCAAGAGCAGCCATGGCTTCCTCAAAGCTATTCCTCTGATACTGAACATCCAACGGATCCACCTTGTAAAATATGGGCATGACCAGCTGGTTCTTATGCTCCTTACACCACATGATGTGGGCGAGTTCCTCTAGGCACCATGTGGAAGTAGCATATTTCTTAGAGAACACAACAATGGAAATCCTTGATCTCTCAATGGCTTTAAGAAGCGTAGGTGAGATCTCTTCCCCTTTCCCAAGCTTCTTGTCATCAATGAAGGCGTTGATTCCCTTTCGACGCAAAGCTTCGTAGAGGAAGACAGTGAAGGAGTGGCGAGTATCTTCACCTCTGAAACTGAGGAAAACATCATATCTGTACTTGGACGATGATGGTGCTGAGCTTTGAATCGCCATGACTAGTAAGTCATTTAGACTTGAATGCTTTAACAAGGGAGAGAAATTTGCCCAGAAGCGGTGGATCGGCAACAAGCAATACAAGTGTTTGATTCTTCGTAATGAAATTTCTTGGAAGCTGGGGAAGTTTTTCAACGATTTGACACGGATTTAGAGGGAGTGGTGGAGCGCTGTGAGTTCCCTTTTTTTAATGAGAAAAGAGGCCTCTCTTTTCAAAGGCACTTTCGGTGAGAAGGATCAAAACATAGTAGCGATACTATATTAAAATATTAACATGTTAAACAATAAGATAACTAAATTATATCTTAAAACTTATAAGGAGTGTGGTTTAGTATAAATTTATATTTTTCAAAAAAAAAATTGGCAAAAAAATATTTTTTAGAAAAATAAACCTTCTAATTTTGGGGAAAAATCAGCTAATTACTTAAGACCTTTATTTCTCTTAAAAAGTGAATACCAACTAGGATAAAAATGATTAGAATTGTGGTGTTTATTAGAGAGAGTTCAAGTGATGTGACACTTTTAAATAACAGGCTTTAATTTAATTTGTCTTAGTATTTTATTTTATTTTGTATCATTGAAAAATTATTTTGCAATTAGAAATTTATTATTAGAAGTAATTGAAGTGATTTTTTTTTTGCTATTGTTGATTCAAAATATTTAAAAAATCAAGTAAAATTGAAATTGAAAATTTCAGTATGTTGTCGAATTAATAATATCATAAAAGTTTATTAAATTGATAAACATGCAATAATAAATTTCAACTTGATAAAAAAAAGATTTAACATTAAAAATGACAACAGATTGTCAAAGTATATCCAACAAAATATTATATATATATATATATATATATATAGACACACACATAAAATACAATTCCCCGAAGAATAATGCGACCTGTCCTGCACAATACTTCTATATATTTAATTGCAAATTTCAATCGAACCTTGGTGGTCTCTCTATCCTTCACAAGTGGGGGAAGCTTTGATTATTTAATTTTAGAATGACTTGATGCATGCGTAAATGGGGAGAAAGAATGAGTGATTTATTTTGCTCGTATTTTATTTGTAAGTGGAGATGCAATTTTCTTGGAATTGCCATTTGGCTGTCTAAAGTATTTGTATGAAATCTCACAGAAGCTTCTCATTCTTGTGCCGTTGTTTAGTCCAACCCATTTCTTCAAGGAGTTCTTAATTGCAGAAAAGAAAGCTCAGTTTATCTGTGGTGTTTCATTTTACTTAAACATCATTCACATGAGAATTTCGTTATAGACCGAGACAATTGTCACGCTACCGTTTAACTTGAGCAGCACAAATAGCAAGAAAAAAAGGGGAATTATAAAATAAAAATATACTAAATTTTGATGTTAGCAGTGATTCCAACACTAGAGAGGTAACATAAGATTACTACTGCTAAATTAATTTCATAGCATATGAATTCGCCACTCTCTTTATTGCTTTTTAACGGTATTAAGCACCAGCACTCGATTCTACGTCTAAGCATATGTAAACTTTAAGAAGCTTCCCAATCAGTTTAGTCTCTAACGGCCCCTTGCAAGATTAACTAACTAGCACAATTAAAATCAAACTTAATTTCACTTTGTGAGGCGTTCCCTTCTTATTTTCACCTTTTTGTGGACCAAAGGAGGATAGGGTACATCAGCTTTCGAATTAACATAATCTTGAAAACCTTGTTCTTTATGAGCCTTACATATATATCTTATTTCATGAGTTTTGGACTCTTGATTGTAATTGTAACAAAAGAAAAAGAAAAATTCATAGCATGATTACTGTACAAATATAAGTTTTCAATACTTGGGGTCATGCCAGCTGCCCAGACAAACCATAACAGCCCGGAGGAGTCGTCTCAATTGTAATATTTAATGGCTAATAGTTCAAAAATCTCCAAACATGCTTACCCAGTGGGAAAACCATCCCTCTTCTCTTGCAAAGCGAATGAAATAACTGGTGTCGTTTAGTTCTCCTACAATGCATGAACAGGGAAAAAATTAATGGTACGCAAAAATCTTGAAATTACAAGTACCAAGTAGAGGCACACACCTTGAAGCTTTCCTTGTTTTATCGAGTTTTCCTTTATCAGAAACCTTCAACTTTCTTATGAACTTCTTGTTGGGTTCATTAGAAGGAGAAGCTATGGCTCTCCGTTTCAGTGAAGTTGTTGTTGGAGCATTATTCACTGAAAGCATAGTAGGAGACTTGAACTGGATATTCTCTATGTTTGCTTGCTGTTTGTATATATGAACTCCACACCTAACCACAGTTATATCTGGAGTTAAACAAGTGACTTGTATCTCCACTTCATTCCAATCCAATACCATGAATCTTTTGAGCCACCTCCAGTCTTCTGCTGAAAAAGCCCCTCCTAGATTAAATAAAGACACATGACTAGGTGCAATTGTGACACCGCGACATGTTTTTTGTAATAAAACACGGCCATTGACACTCAGAGTGATATGAAAGGATTGTCCCCTGCTCCTACTCGTGTTGGCTTTCCCCAACTCAAATGAAAAGGCCACATGAAGGAAATTCCTACGAGCAAGGAAAGACATTTTCCCTCCTTCACACCAATTGTGGAACCAATCAGGAAATATTGCTGCTGGGAAAATGGCGCTCATGTCCATTAGCTCCCTTTTTGCCTGATTTACCAAAACAACGGAGGCGGAAAACAATTTTCAGATCTCAAAACAGCATGTGAAGAGAATTAGAGGGAAATTTTCTGAACTATGTTAGCTTCACTGACAGACAATTTGTTCAATGTGACTATAACTTAATTATTGACATGTATGCAGCTAAGTGGAACTCAAAACTCTACAAGCAAAGGGAAAATATAATGCATGGTTTAGAAACAAGATAAGAGACATTTTACTTTCTATTCAAATCAATCACAATTGTATTTAATTTGAATAATCATCAAAATAGCAAATGAAAATAGAAAATAGGAAAAAGTACCTGAAAAACATGAGACCATAAATGGCCTAATGACTCTGTAGTTAAAGAGATGCAATTCTCTGCCTCCATTTTTCGCAAATTGGATGGTAACTCTGGTATATCTCTTAGCCTCTTGCAGTTATTCACATCTAATCTCCACAACTGATCACATTCTTTAAGGCACTCAGGGAGGGACACAAAATCATTCCCCGAAAGAGTTAACATTATCAAATTACGGAAAAGATTCAGAGTTAGGTGGATATCTTCATCCAATAGACGGCAATCTCTGAGATTCAAAAACTGTACGTTTGTGCAGTTAATAACGGGTTGTCTCTCTTGCATTAATTTCCTTAAAGATTTTCTGCTATCAGGTTGAATGTCTTTCAACTCAAGCCAGCTAAGGTTT
>QFDD01012110.1:0-10023 GCA_006871305.1 Vachellia collinsii
GTTGTGTGGAAGAGATGCGGTTGATGTGTGCCCATCGGCTCTCTCACTCTTGGCCCAGAGATGGAGTTGAGTGTTTTGGGCGGACACCTTTCTGTTACGGTATATTTGGTGGTGACATGGAAGGGGACAGTGATCTTGATGTAACTAGCTAACCTTTGGTCGGGTATACTAGCACTGAAAGGCTGTACCAGTCTTGAGGAAATAAGGGGGAGCAGGATGGCGAGTGGGGACGGTTTCAGCTATTGAAAATATTTGTATTATTTTATTAATGAAATTTTAATATGACTGTTGATAAACCTGCTTCTCTGACTTACATTCCTTTCTTGTATATTTTATAAATTGATTCTGGTTACGGGGACTTAAAGTCTCACCCCGTGGAGTTAATATTTTTTCAGGCGAGACCTCTTATCGGAATAGTGGTTCAGGAAAGCAGGCAGAGGCATAAGCGTTAGTAGCTTTGTATGCCACTGGAACTTTTGGGAATTACAATGTTTGTATATTGCCATAATAGGATCATCATATTATGACATATTCAAATTTTATTTTGAATATTTATCTTGGTAACTGTTTGTGTAAGATACTTGTGCTGGAGTTACAATATGAAAGAGTGCGGATTAGTGGACTGGGTTATAACCCTTGTGATAATTGTGCCCTTAGCCTTTTGTGGATTTTTTGGGTGATGTTGTGCTCTGGATCCTAAAGTGTTAATTTGGAATTTGTGATATAAAGTTTTTGAAAAAAAAATTGTCTATAACCATGGTTATTTGTTTAATAATTGTTAATTAAGTTAAAAGCTTTGTTTAGTAGAAATGGTTGTTTCAACAGATATGTTTAATATATTTTCACTTTATTCAAATAATTCAAGTTAAAATAATATATTATTAATTTTGGTCTTTAAAAAGTAGTTTGTATGTGGCAAACAACATAACAAGTTTAATATTAAAATTGGAAAGAATAAGAATTAAAGGAGTGAAAATATGTATGTGTCTTGTGTTTGTCTTTATATAGCACATACAATAACTGAAAATAAGTATTTAACTTGAAAAGATTTCTTTTACAATTTGAAGGAAAAGAAGAAGTTGTTATGATATAATACATTAGATAAACTGTAAGAAAAATATAGGAAGAATAACAAATGTTTAAAGAAAAAAAAAATTTGGTGGCCCCGCCTCCCTTTTTGACACTAAATTAAAGGCCCGGCCCTTGATTTAAACGGGTTTAATCGGGCCGGTTCGACGAGCTTGACCTATTTTCCTGACTCTAATCATATATACCCAAATATATGATCAATCAACATTAAATCTAAATATTTCCTTATAATGATAGATATCCTAAATATCTTCAATTTTATCACGTTTATTTGTAACAGTATTTGACGATCAAAACACTACAAATTCCAACGAGTTGCGAACTCTCATGGATTTAGCAACAGTTTCTTAGAATTGCTACAAAAATCTACACTTTTCGAGACATTGAAATGTATTTGCAACTATTTATGTAGCGGCTCTTGCAAGAACTACTACTAAATGAGCCACTATTACAACTTCTCCCTTCATTTTTTCAAAACGTCCCATCACTGAAGGTGGGTTGCAGAGCAAAAGAATTTTAGGATGTAGGAATGAATGATAATACTATGAAATGCTTGTGATGGGTTAATTTTATAATTCTTTAAAGAAATAGAATTTTCTAAATTATCATAGCTTATTTGGATTTTTGTTCTTTTCTTATAATTCCTTTTCAGCAAGTTGTGTTTTAGGTTGTATTGTACGTAGGATTTTTATTTGAGTGCTTTTATTCTATAATTTCTGTGATAGGTTATACTGTAGAATTTTCTTTTGAGTGATTTTATTTTACCTTCAACTATTAGTAATTGTAATTGATTTTTTTTTGTGATTAATAAAATTAACTTTTTATTTCAAAAAAATCATCAGAATACTCATGAGGTTTTTTTTTTTTTATTTTTACCTGAGAATACTCATGAGGTTTAAACTATACCATTTACCACCGCACGCGCGCGCACATCATTTTTCTCGACGGACACTGTGTGAAAGGCTTCATGATCATAGACTCTGCATTATTGCATAGTCAATTTCTAAGCCCATTCATTTTCTTTCACACTGTCTTTATCCGCCACGAGAGCGACACTTCATTGCAAAATTTAAAAAAGAACATAAATATATATAGACTTTGAAACATTGGTGGAGATGAGAATTAGCAACAAAATATACAAGTTATTTTACAATAAATTTAAAATTATAATTTGAGGGAGCACTGATCCATTTTACGTACGTTTCATCTTGGAAGAATTAGCAAGGCTAATGTCTCAAAATTTATTTTTAAGCATTCTCAAACAAATATTATAACTGTGTTTTTAATAATTATTTATTTGTTAAAAAATGTCTGTTTTTTTTTATAGTAACATTGCATTTTTACATTCATTTTGAAATCAAAACACCACCTTATATCTTTAATATAAAATCTAAAGAGAATTTATTGTAGAATGTGACATACTCATTACATCAATATGTAACTAAGTTTTTATGGTATGCAAATATAAGTGAACTTCCATAATATATAATTAAATTTTCACAATGTGTAACTGAGCTTCCACAAATGTGTAAAATGACATAAAATTTTTTTAAAAATGCAAATGCAACTGACATTTCAGGATATAAAATTAAGTTTTCACAATATACAAGTGAACTTTCACAAAGGTGTAATATGCATGTCTCATTCTCTAATTAATATTACAATGAAATATTTATTTTAAATTCTCCCTAAAAAGAAAGACTTCGAAGATTATTTTTTTTCGGTGACAGATAGGTTTCGAAAACTTTTAAAATGAATGGATTTGCCTTTTCTCATCCTATGAGCAACTTCATAAACTTAAAAGTTGGAAAGACAAATGGTCAAGCTTTACAGGCTTTTTGCCACGAAATTAATCACAAAGGCTTTAAACACTTTTAATTTTTTTTTTTTCTGTTTTACCTTTTGGAGTCTGAATCATCTTGTTTTTCCTCCTTCATTGAATACTGATTTGTTTCCGGTAATCACGACTATCATTCTTTTTTTCTTTGGGTCATTCTATTAAATGCTAGTTGTTCATCCTTTACACATCACACAATTCATTGTACGTTGAACATCAGAGATAAGAGGCCCGAGTTTGTGTCTTTTACAATTTTTGCCATTTGAATTGAAATTTGGTGAAAATATGTGTCTATTACTTGCCACATGATGATTGATTACTTAATTGCAAAGAGTCATGAAAGAAAAAACAAAAGAATAGTGGCACAATTATACTTCTTCAAGATATCCTTTTGATTGTTTTTCAACATACAAATCGATGAAGTAAATGCCTTATTTGCAGTTCAACAGAAAGATGAAATAAGGAGACCAGGCAATCTTGTGCAGCGGCAGCACCTCCAAGCCAGATCTACGTACTTTGTACAACAAATTAAATCAACTTGTTAGCCACATGAGATTCAATTTTTTTTTTTTTTTGAAATTTCCTATCAAGAAAACCATAACATGCGTATGGAATATTTTTTTAATTAGATTTGAAACATATTGTTACTGTAAAGTAACCTGGAGGCCATTACATTTAGCTTTGGCAATCGTTTTTTTTTTTTTGGGTGGGTATGAGAAGCAATTATCAATTCATTGCAAAAAGGCAAAGAAGGAAGATGACATGAACACGCATGAGAAAAAGAGACATTTATTAATTACCTTCAAGTTGACACTGATCTCTTCCACCTGCGCAATCTGGCCACATCTATAGCAACGACCACATACACTTTGTCATATATGCCACTCATTAACCTGAAATAGGCATATCTAAAGGATTGGTTCAAAAATATTAAGCTGCAAATCCCCCAAAATCCTGTGCAAAATCCAATGAACATGCTGATGAAGAAGCCTCGACTGAAAAATTGATCATCTTCTTCAGGGTTTCCATCATTTGGATGATGTTGTGTTGGCTTCGTGGGGCATTTTGGAAGGGGAGCACCACATAGATGAGCATTTCCCTCATAGGCAGAGGGATCAAAGCTTTGAAGTTGAATGCCATGAGGGATTTCTCCGAACAAATCATTATATGATAAATCGATCACACTAAGACGATCTATTTGTGAAAGTTCTGGAGGAATGTGTCCAAACAAGTGGTTCCTTGACATATCAAGAAAGTCTAGTGACCTTAGATGTCCAATGGTAGCGGGGATCTGTCCACTAAGCATATTTCTTGATATGTTTAATGAAACCAGTCCAACAAGATCCATCAGTTCACTTGGAATTTCTCCCAATAACATGTTGCAAGAAAGATCAATCGTTTTAACTAATCCCAATGTACTTTGGTACTTGGACACCTTACCTTTCCATACCAGTGACACACTGGTGGATTTAGACATACAAAAAGGATCAAGCGGGTCAGCATAATAGCTTATTGTTGCAACATCATTTGTT
Source organism: Vachellia collinsii (assembly GCA_006871305.1). Taxonomy (NCBI): domain Eukaryota; kingdom Viridiplantae; phylum Streptophyta; class Magnoliopsida; order Fabales; family Fabaceae; genus Vachellia; species Vachellia collinsii. The sequence goes on from QFDD01012110.1 coordinate 4,459, forward strand.
TGATTGGCCAAAGTGGAAAGACGGTTGAGGCATTTTGGCAGACTCCTAGAGATATTATTTTTAGAAAGGTCAAGGATTTGAAGTTGAGAGAGATTACAAATACTGGGTGGCAAACTTCCAAAGAACTTATTGGATCTCAAAATAAGGAAACGTAGCTTCGTAAGTCCATCTCCATTCCAACTCGGTATTAATCCTAAAAGATCATTTTCAGCAGCATCAAAAGCCACAAGCTCCGTGCATTTATTCAGAGACAAAGGTATTTCTCCAGAAAATTTATTGAATCCTACATGTAAGGATTGTATATTTATCAACGAACCCATTGATGTTGGAATTTTTCCAAAGAGGCTATTGTTTGCAACATCAAGAAAGACCAATGATTCAAAATATTTCCAACAATCTGGAAGCACTCCATATAATTGATTGTTTGAGAGATCTAAAATTGTTAATTCCACGGTCTTGTTCGGACATAGAAAAGTACTAGCATCTGAGAATTTATTGTTAGATAGATCTAATACTTCTAGTTCCCCATGTGATAAACCTGATGGAATTGAGCCTTCAAACAAATTTGAGCTAAAATCCGCAGTATAAGGATAACTTAGGAAGTGAAAATTTTGCAATTTCCCAGTAATTTGATTGTGTGAAAGGTTTATGTGTGTAAATGTCAAATCCCAAAACCAGTTTGGAACTGTATCAGAAATTCCAGCATTTGAAATATCCAAGTAAGAACGTAAGTTTTGGTTTCGGAGCCACATTGGAAAGCCAGGGCCCAACTTACATGATGCTAGAGAAATCTCGTATAACTGAAAAGGGGGAATCCAATTAGGACTTACTTTAAATGTGAGATCATTGACAGACAAAGACAACCTTTTTAGCTGAGAGTGTTTCAAAAAATGAGTCTCAGATATGACACCTTTCAAGAAATTAGCACTAATGTCTAAATCGTTTAGTTTTGACAACAATCCAATGCCATCATTTAGAGTTCCATTGAGTTGATTGTTGTTGAGATATAAAGTTTCCAAAAAAGAGAACTGGGAAAAATCCGGCACCGATCCTGTGAATTGATTATAAGACAAACCTAATCTCTGTAGTGATATGTTGGCACAGTGGCTGAATGCTGCAACAAAGTCATCTAATTGACCGCCCAAGGAGTTGTTAAATAGATTCAACTCTGTTAAGCCGCATAAAGCCAAGGATTTGGGGATGCCACCTTCAAGCTGGTTTCCAAGAAGGTTTAGTGTTTGCAAGCGGGACAAAGAATATCCCAATTGGACAGGTATGTTTCCTTTCAAATTTGTATAAGAGAGATCCAGATATTGCAATCTCTTCAAAGAAAGAATGAAGGTTGGGAATGGGGCTGGAGTGAAATTATTGTTAGCAAGCTCCAAATGATTCAAATGATGCAATTCAGCCAATGATGGAGAGATTGTACCTTCCAATTCACAGGCAAAAAGATCGAGTTGAACCACATGCCCCGTTTGGCTGTCACAGAAAACAGAAGCCCATGTGCAGCAATCTGTCTGGTTCTCTCCACTTGCCCAAGTAGAGAGGCGGCCATGGGGATCTACAAAGCCATGTTTGAGAGAAACAAGTGAGAGCCTTTCCTTCTCTCTGCACTTGGCAGTGGCGGTTGCAACTGCAAGTGCCCCGCAAAAATGCACCAAAAGCACAAGGTAACCAGCAACAACAAATCTCATATCTGCTACCATCCTTATGCTGTGGGTATATAAGGTTATATATGTAGTACACAGAGGTGAATGTAAGCAAACAGCAGCACAAGGCCAAGTATTTATAAGCAATATACGATAAATAAAAACTGCCATCGCCCGGCTTTTGCGGAGAATATGGGCCCAAGTTTGCGGTCTTCCATGAGAAGCACATTGACATTGTTGGAGGATTCAGACTCTCAATATGACTTCATAATGAATGAGGAATAAAAAGCCCACTTCGACCACCACTCAAAAAGAGCCGTAGCCAAGCTTCTCGCTCGTTTCCTCTTCCTTTCCTTTGTTTCTGTTTATTCTACTCTTTGGGTTACTGTGAGAAAGCAGCAAACGGTCGGCATGTATATCTGCGAAAGGGAGTTATGAATCATATCATGTGAACTGAGTTCGGTTAATGAACTTTTGTCCCCTTCTCTTTTATGATTTGTTGTTATTAAGCAATGACTTCTGTATATTTTGTTCTCTTTTCTTTGGTGATGCGACAAAAGAACGAGTACCAGACGTTACATTCGATATTTATGATGATTTGTAATGGAAACATGTAGTTTCACTAATTATGATGGGCTGACTACTGACTATTAATTTAATACGCACACATAATTAAAGGATGTGCTCTTATGGATAAATATAATCTAAAATATTTTTAAAATTATATCATTTTAATTGAGACTGATTGAATGGTTCAACCAGTTGAATTGCGATACATCTCTGACAACGCTGATAGTATTACTTCCGATGCTATTCATAAGTTTTGATTTTTTTTTGAAGGTACTTGATCAATTCTATAAACTTCATTTTGAAAATACCTAAATATTTCTTGTAGTTTTTATTTCCTAATTAATTATATCTCCCTCTCATATCTTTTTTTTAGCTCATTATCTCTCCTGTTCCCTCTAGGGGTGTTTCTCTGGAGAAATAAATTACATTCTTGACATATTTACTATCTTTAACAAATTTTAGTCGACCTTTTGAATTATATAATTTAATTATTTGAAGAGAGTATTTCATTATTTTCTTTTGGAGGGTAAACAACTGCGTGTCGGATATAAAGTGAAAGAGGATATTCGGCTTTGATGCGACCAATCAGATTAGGAGAGGCGCCCAGATGGACTGTGGGGGCGCTGTACAAGATCATAGCCGAACAAAGCCAAGGCCCAAGAGTGCCTCATCCGCCAGCATTATTCTCCCTTCGGGCTGAAGAAATGCTTGTGGATAATACTCTTCACAGTTTGAACGCCCGACGATGATGATAATCGAACCAACGATGGCCGCCCGATTTTCCGCCCCTGGCATACCTTGTACTCTCTCTCTCTCTCTGAACTCTTTTCTTTTCTCATTTATATTTTCCTAAAGCTTTCATTGCTTCGATTATTGCCGTATAGGCTCTGAAAGCTGCCATTGTTGAAACAGCAACAACATGAAGTTAGCTTTCTGCAATATTATAGTCTTCACAACTCACAAGTCTAGTCTATCCTGCATTGAGCATTCAATTAGCTATTAAAAATGGAGTTGTGATAGATGTATTCTGACGGATTCCTCTTTTGTAGATAACCGTTCAATGTGGAACACAGATGATGTGAATGGGCCAGTCCATGCGGCTTCCTCCTGTATTGCTCGTACCTGCTGTCTTGACACACCCTGGTACTCAGACCTTACTCTCTGTTTCTGACTTATATCCTCCTGAGTATGTGCTCATATGAACTTGAAAGTTAAGTCTTGAAAGATTGAAACTTTAATGAATACAGGACTGAAAAGTAGTGCTATCTCAGCTTATTTCGAGTTTCTTGATAAAATAAGGATCAAACATAATAGATGAGAACTTACACTAAAACAATTCCAGGAAAGAAATTTCCTTTGACAAACCTATCACGGGAAAGACCAATGAGCTTGGTGGTCAAATTTAGTCGATTATACTGACTTGCTGAACTGATTGTACCATGTCTTCTCCAATGTTGACTGTTGAATGCCACTTCCCTACCTTTTCATGCTTTTTGTGAAAGCTTCTAGACATCGTGGTGACTGTTATGATTTCCTTAAACGTAAGATTTTGAACTGTCTTTTCTTTACCCCATAACGTTTTGGTTAAAAATTTGCGTACCTTTCATGTACAGCAGCACAAAATTTTATTGGAGGAAAATTATAATAGAGACTATAAATGCACAGGGGTAGAAGTAAAAAATCCACTGGGACTCTCTTCACAGGACGGAACAAATTTATAAAGAATAGGATTCAAGCATCAGCTGAGAGTCCTGTTGAGTCTAATGGAAAGCCATCTTATCATCCCTTTGAGGAACTTTCCAATTCAGCATTAGAGAATAGTGGAGATGCCATACTTACAACAGCAGAAACAAGTAGAACAATTATTGAGGTATTATATTTTTTATTTCTACGTTTTGTACTTAATGCTTGTAGTTAGTTACCTGATCAATAAGGCATCATTAATTTTCTCTTTTATTTGTATGGTATTATCATTGGTTGGGCAATATAGAAACGGAGGTGTGATTTGATTTTTAGAAATACTGCTGTGAAAGTTTACAAGGCTGCTGGAAAAACTTAATTTTAAAATTCCTTGAAAGGATAATTATTATAAGATTTTCAGAACATGGTTCTTGTGCTAGCAAGTAAACAGGCAAAGACAGTTTCTTTTAACAAATATACTGGATCTAATGGCTATTATCATTAACTGTACCATCATCTCATTTAAATAACAATGATCAAAGTCATCACAATTGAATTTATATGCCATTAAATGCTTTAATTATTAATAATTGATAGGTTAGACTAGCTTGTAATCCTAAAATTTGATGGAAAAGTGAACCTTTGATCATATGTTTCTATTTTCTATGAAATTTGAATCTTGACCAAGATTTTGGAAATTCTTCTTTACCCTTATTAATATCATCCTTATAATACAACTCAGAATGCAAAGCAGATAATGATCCGATTGGCCATTTTTAGGTCAACAGTAAGGCAACGCTAATGTTCTCAAGCTTGATCAATGACGAAGCTCATGAAAATATTATTTGGCCAGATATGCCCTATTTGACTGATGAGCATGGAAGTAAGTGGAGGCAGGGTGTTTGTCATTTATGCATACTTGTAAATATTCTTGTGTTTGGATTGCTTAACCACCAATTAAATGCTGTGCATTGCAGATGTATACTTTCAAGTGAAGAGTGGTGAAGAAATTTTCCAATCGCTGACTTCAGAAAATAACTTTGTGGTATGGACATTTGGGCTTCAAGTTTAACAACCGTTTTATATTCTCATTGTATGGCTTGTTGTTTGTCCTTATACTGCATGCAACACAAATGATTATGCCCTATCTTACATTATTCCATGAGTATATTCAAATGCTTGGGAGATTATATTAATCACTCACTTTTCCTTTCTTTCTTCCACTCAACCTCATGATTCTATTTATTTTGTGTCTTTAATCTTTACCACACTATGGTTTTGTAATCATGCTTACTTTTCTGTAAGTTGCAGCAAGTCATTGTTGGTGTGGATACCATGGAAATGATCAGTGAAATGGACTTATCAGGTCCTTCAGAAATTGACTTTGGGATTGAAGAATTTGATGATCAAGATAATAGTGATGTAGAGGACAATGATGAAGAGGATGAAGATGAAGATGAAGATGAGAATGATGATTATGATTCGGTTGGATTTATTTTTCAACGTGCTTCTGACCTATAGAGTCATTTCTTAATGTAACTATAAACATCATCGGTTCTTGTTTGCAGGAATGGGTTGCAGTTCTTTCAGACGAGGATGGCCAAGGTGATGCTGATGAAACACTTGAAGGCTGGGCAAAACTGGAGACTATGCATTCTTATTCTGA